>PVJC01015850.1:0-34484 GCA_004026665.1 Murina feae
GGGCCTGGGAAGCCCACCAAGCAGGCCGCCGACCCCCTGCCACCTCTTACCCGCTCCCCGGCCCGCCACCTAGCTTTCCCACTTCCTGGTGCCCTGGTGCCCTGGTGCCACTTCCAACTGCCAGCATAGGCAGGGAGTTGCAACAGAACCCTTTGGTTTGCTCTAGTTCCGTGGCTGTTGGCCTCCATCTTGGCTGGGTTAATTTGCATACAGCCGCTCTGATTGTCTGTTGGCCTCCATCTTGGCTGGGTTAATTTGCATACAGCTGCTCTGATTGGCTGGTGGTAACGGTCACATTTGCATGTTTCTCTTTTATTATAGAAGATATTTTAGAAAAGAAGGAGAGAGAGAGAGAACCATCAATGATGAGAGGGAATCATTGGTTGGCTGCCTCCTACAGATGATTGAGCCCACGACCTGGGCATGTACTCTGACCGGGAATCAAATTGTGACCTCCTGGTTCATAGGTAGATGCTAAACCACTGGGCAACACTGGCCAAGCTAGGAACCCCCTTTTTTAGGCACAAGTTGTGCTGTTAGAGTCCCAAGCAAAGACAATATGAAGAGTCAGGTTTAGAGTCTTTGTGAGTTTGGGTCCCAGCATCACCACTTACCAGCTCTATGACTTTAGACAGGTCACTTGACCTCTCTGAGTCTCCATGTTCTAATCTGTAAAATGGATATAATAACTTCTATTTCAAAAGTGGGTTTGAAATTAAAATAGATGAAGTATGTAAATCAATTATTTGAGCTTCTGGCATACAGTATGTTTTCACTAGTTGTAAATGTAACATTTACATTGAACAAATGCAACTCAGGACATAATTATAAGGTGACTTTATTTTTGCTTTCCACAATCCTTTTAAATTTATTCAGTGGGGGAAGTTCTTCCCCCACCCTTACATGAAACTTGGGGCAAGTTCTTAACTTGTTCAGCAAATTTCCATAGTCCCATGTTATAGTCAAGATGTCAGTCTACTTAAAGCCCATCCCTTCTCCTTTCTGCAGCTCGGGTCTGCTCCAGGGGTGTCCAGGTGTTCTCTGGACTCTGTCCTGTGGGTGCTTTGCTGGGGCCCGTACTCATCACTGTGATCTCTCCCTGCAGGTACCTTGCTAAAGGTGAATCCCTCTTGCTGCACCCATACTTCTTCCTCCACCCTGTACATTCTCTAGTCCCTCCAGCTTCTTTCTGCTGAGATCTGTTTGCTCCTGGAGGTGGCCCTCTTGCCCATCTGGCCATGGAAGCTGCACCATGCATTCTTTGACGTCACCAACAGACAGCACGAGTCACCCCAACACAGCCATGTCTCCTCCTCTCTGCTCCTGGACAGACTAGCCAGTGTCTCTGACCATTTTGATGTCACAGGCGAGTCACTGTTGGTACACCAGATCCCCCAGTATCTACCACCCCTAGATCCAGGCACCCTGAGTCTCTCTCTTTGTTTCAGTTGAAGGCAAAGCACAGCACAGAGAGTTCGCACCTATATCCTCTCCCACATTTACTCCCAGCCTTTCCTTGAAAATCCTGCATTGTGATCGCATGCCTTTACTCTGGAATATGGTATCTCAGTGCCTCAGCTGAATTTTCCATTCAGTCCTGGCACCAGACTATTATTGTATTACTCTTGATTCATCTAAGCATCTCTACTTATTCCTGTCCAAGGTCACACTTCCTAGTAACCACCCTCAGTTTCCCACCTGTAAAATGAGAATGATAATAATAGTGCCTGCCTCAACGTTTCTGTGGGGATTAAATGAGATAGTGCATAAAATGTACTCATGCAGTCCCTGGCGCAGAGAAGGTTCTCGGTGATGTAAGCTGCTTTCATTATCATTATTACTGGGATTAATCTCAAAGCAAGTCAATTTCTAACCGCAAAGGACCCTTTATTTACATTACCACCCTCCCTCCTCTTACTGCTCAGCCAGAGCACACACACACCCAGACACACACACACAAACACAGGGCACATACATATGAGGCTAACTACATGTGCGGAGTGGTGGCTGTTTGGGGGTGTCAATCCCTGACCCCCTTTGATACTGGCTCTCCTACAACCAGCACCATTGGTGCCCTGACACCCCCTGCCTCCAACACCAATTCATTTAACTTTTTATGCTGCCTCTCACAGCAGCCTGATTAAGGGGTGGGCCTGTGTGGGGCCCATCTGCTGCTGGATTGCCTGCCCCTTCTCCCCCGGGATCCCTGGGAGTCCCCTAACTCCCCAGAGTTCCCCGAGGCAGAAAATGGGGCTAATCCCATTGTTGGGAAATCACATTCGGGAGCTTCGGTGTTAAATGATTACAAGCGTGAAGAGGAATTTTGAATCTTGGGCAGCGATACTCTTAATGGCTTTACTTCTGCTTTCAGTCATTTCTTCTCCGGTTTTGCATAGTCTGGTTTGGTTCCAAAAAGAGAAAAGATGAGTAATAGGATGGTAGGCCTGTTTCCAACTCGTGATGCTTTTCCTGTCACCTAGAATAATAAGACTCCCTCCATCACCCCTAAGAGTGATTACAGGCCCTGCCTGGGGGCCTTTCCAGCCTGGTGATTCTCTCTCTTATACCACGTGACTCAGCTCTTTATTTTTCTCCTCTATCCGTCACTCCACGGTGAGGTGCTGACACTGTGTCTGGCTCACGGTCTCTCTGAGGACTTAGGCAGTAACTTAACCTCTTTGAGCTTAGTTTCCTCATTCATAAAATGGAAAGTAATCGTGTCCATCTCAAAAGGTGGTTCTGAGGATTAAATGCAATAAGGAATACAGATTGTAGGCCCTCAGTAGAGGGAAACCATCTTATAACTGCTCTAGGCCCTCGGTAAATGGGTAAATGATTTGTTAGAAGAGTTGACACTGAGCTTTAATTCAGGTCATTATTAAACAAAACGCACGTGAGTCTCCAGCCTCCGGTCTCTCCCTGTCCCCGCCTTTCACTGCGCCCAAGTGGCCCAGTCACCCGACCACAGTCCCTCCCAGGCTCCGTCATCACATCGCTCCCCTGGCTGCCGGCCCAAGCCAGTGACTGACGAGACTGAGTTTTGCGCTGCATGAAGACATTCTAGAGCCCATTTCGGAGGAGACCCCGGGGTATCCGTGGCCTGAAAAACACTCTCACGTTTTCTCAGACTCTGAAGCCTCTGAGCAGGCCTGCCACTTCCTTAGAGCTACAGGCTGCTGAGACTTGTGGGAAGTAAAGTGACACTGTAAAAAGGAAGAAAGGTACCGGAGCCATGAAAGGTTCGCGGTGCCTGGGTAAATGAAGCCCATAGTTCCCCTCACCAGACTGTCCCCTCTTGCTGCCAGGCTGATGCTCCCTGCTGAACCCCGTGCTCCCGCGACCTCAGGTGGGACAGAGTGCAAGGCAGCCAAAGGCTGAACTGAATGAATCATTAGCAACAAGAAACAAACATGACATTAAATGGCACCCAAAATGGCATCCTGGGGTCCCCTATGTAATATTTACGGTCAATCTTGTTTCATCATTTCTGAGATTTCGTCATGGTTCGCGCTGTCAGACTTAGGATATGGTCCTGTTTCCAAGCCAGGAAAGGGTCTGCCGCTTTCACACATGAAGAGTTTATCATCTGTGAAAAAAGACGCTTTCCCCCAGTTATTCATGACAAGTTCTTAGAAACAGGATTGCCAGATCAAAGAGCAACAGTGCTAAGGCTTCATTCACGGTTCCATGTATACAACAAATACGCACTGAGCACTGCTGATGTACCAGGCACTGCTGCCCTGAAGCAAGGCAGGGCCCTGCTGTGCTGACCCGGGCGGCGCTCTCCCCACTCGGGCAGGCGACGTGAACTTAGTAATACATTCCCAGCGGCTTAAAGATCTAAGTGTAATACATACATAAATGTGCGAAGAAAAAAATCACAGGTAGATATTGATATGATGGTGGCAAAAGGGAAGACTTTTAAAACATAACCTCAAGAATAAACAGGCTCAAAGAAAAGATGGACAGGTTAGGCCACGTGTAAATTTAAAGCTTTCACATGGATACTAGTATATAGATACGGATTCGCATAGATCCATACCTTATCTCTCTCTGAATACGTGTATGGATCTACATGGCTATGTATCCATACATAAGGCAAAAGACAACTGGGAAACATACTTGCAAAGAATCGTTATCTTTTATTTTTCTCTCTAACACGTATAAGATTACAAATTAATAGGAATCGTTATCTTTTATTTTTCTCTCTAACACGTATAAGATTACAAATTAATAGGAAAAAGAGAAAATGGAAAACTGAATGTAACTGCTGTGTGTTACTTTTATAATTACAAAAGTGAAGTCAAGCGTATGTATTTGTCCAGCAACACCAAGGTCACGCTGAACTGATCCAGCCTCCAAACCAGGCACCAGGGACACAAAGATGGCTCGGAAGCCTCCTCTGCCTCCCCAAGCCTCATAGATGGACTAGAGGACAAATAACCAACAGAGAAGCCGGTACAGGGAAGTCTCTGGGAGACAGGAGTCACCTCCCTGCAAGGGGAGGGATGTCAGGGAGGAGGACACCCCAGCTGGATTTTCAAACAGCTTCATCAGGTTATCATTTACCTAACGCAGAATTCACCCCTTTTAAATGCACAGTTTGATGAGATTTAGTAAATTTATGCAGTGGTGAAACCATCCCTGAAAGATGGTTTTAGAATGCTGCCATTTATATGCTCAATTACAGCCAGTTCCCCCTCCTACTCCAGGCCTAGGACCCCAAGGACCTTCTTTCTGTTTCTAGTGTCTTTTCTAGAAATTTCATGTAATGGAATCATATAACAGGCAGTGTTTTCTCTTGGGCTTCTCTCATTTAGTATTATATCTTTGGGATTCATCCATATTGGTTCATTTCCTTTTACTGCTGAACACTGTTTTATTGTGTGGATTAACCCATTTTGTTTATTCATTTATTATTAATGAACATTTGGTTTATTTCCAGCTTTTTGGCTATCAGTTTGTGTACAAGTTGCAGGTATATGTTTTCATTTCTCTTTGATGCTTCAGAGTAAAATTGCTGGATCATATCGTAAGTGTAAAAGGTTAACTATAAAACGTGTGGTTTTTTTCCAAAGTACTTGTGCCATTTCCATCAGCAATGTTTGAATACTTATCTATCTATCACTTGTTGTAATACTTTAAGCAATGAAATAAAAAAAATAAATATTAAAAAAAAAAAAAAGAAAGACCCAGTTCTACATTTTTGCCAACATTTAGTGTTACCAGTGTTCTTTATTTTGGCCATTTTAGTGAGTCTATGGTTGTATCTCACTGTGGTTATAATTTGTACTTTTCTAAGGACCATCTTTTTATGTGCTTATTTGCCACTTGTATGTATTCTTTAGTGAAGTGTCTATTAATATTTTTCCTATTTTAAAATTAGTTTTTTTTAACCTCCTTGGGTTTTAAGAGAACTTTATATATTCTGATACAAACTTTTATAAAATATTAGTGGCCTGGTGCACAAATTTGTGCACAATGAAAGGAAATTAATTAGAAAAAATATTTTAATATCGCTATTCGCCCTTTCTCTATAATAGAAGTGTCAACCAAATTCACAATCAACAATGACAGATTGAAACATATGAGTGCGATTGGCACCAGCAAGAGCTTTATATGTATCGCGCATGCCAACTTAGCCTTTTATAGATATAGAATAAACTTGCTTAATTAGACCTGCTTTCTGATTTAGTTAAACTTTTTCCAGCCCAGTGAAGTACCCCAACTTCTCTTTCAGGTCATTGTCAGCAACACAGCATTAAATATCAACATGAAGCAGATTATTATTGTAGATCACACAAGGAGAACAAAGGGTAAAATATTTTTTTTCAAAGGGTAAAATATTTAACTGCAGCAGTGTTTGACTATATTCTGAACAGTGAGAAAACCTAAAGTCATTTTCAGGTCCACCATTTCATACTTCTTTTCAGCCTGGTCAAGTTTCTGAGCTTTCTAAGTCTTCATTTTCTGGCTAATGAAAAGAAAATAGGATTCCACAGAGTCTCCTATCTACCTACTCCTGGACTTCTGTGAGGATCAAATGAGATGAGGCATGGGAAAAACGCTTCACGGATATTTGGTTACAGTGTAAGATGTTTTCACATGATCCTGGACTGAAAAAACTCCAAGGAAGTTAGTTGCTAGGGAGAGGAAACTGGGCATTGCTACATGATGTCATTACCCAGTGCCTACAGTGACTGTTTCTGGACTGGGCTGGCTGTGGGCTGCATTTTGCACCATGGGGTCTCAGCAGTGTCAGCTGTCATTTTGTGGGCTGTCTTTCAGGGGTGGAGGTGGGGCCTGTGTCCCACTTGAGGGAAGTTGAGTGTTGCTTTGTGGGCACCAGGTCTGCAATGCCTTTTCTCTGTAAATGGCCAGTGCACATCACGGCAACTCCTGTGTCGAGTGTCTGCCCCCTGATGGTCAGTGGGTGTCATAGTGACTGGTTGGATGGTCAGCCACTTAGCATATTAGCCTTTTATATATATAGATATGCTTTGCAAATATTTTCTGTCAGACTATGGGTTGTCTTTTCCTTGTCTTAATGGTATATTTTGAAGAGTAAAAATGTTTAATATTGATGAACTTGAATTTATTTTTTTTTCACTGTTTTTGTGTCATATCTAAGAAATCTTTGCCTATTCCAGGGTCACAAAGCTTTTCTTTTATGTCTTCTTTTGGAAGTTGTCTGGTTTCAGAGTTATATTTAGGTCTATAGTCTCTGTCTAATTACTGTCATGTGCTGCATAATGATGATTCATCAAAAATGGACAGCATATATGATTGTGCTCCCATAAGATTATAGGAAAGCTGAAAAATTCCTATTGCCACGTAACATGGTAGCTGTGGTAATGTTGTAGCTGTGGTAATGTTGTAGCACGATGCATTACTCATGAGTTTGTGATGATGCTGGTGTAAACAAACTTGCTATGCTTCCAGTCCTATAAAAGTGCTAGTATAGTACATGTCATTATGATAGTAGCTATACCATCTAGGTTTGAGTAAGTATACTCTATGATGTTTGGAGAATGACGAAATTGCCTAATGATGCATTTCTCAGAATATATCCTGTTGTTAAGTGGCATGTGACTGTAATTTTTGTGTGTATGTTATAAGCTCATGGTTGAGATTCATTTTCTTTTCCTATGGATATCCAGTTTCCCCAGCACCATTTGTTGAAACAATGATTTTTATCCCCATTGAATTAATTAACTTAGCACCTTTGTCAAAAATAAGTCAACCATATATGTGAGCAGTGGTATGATGGTAAATGTTTAACAACTGGCTCTCTGGAAAAAGGAGGGCCCTAATCTGTAGTCCACTTTCCTGATATGAATACTTTGACATGGCTGATTTCCAGCTACTGAAAATTTAACAGTCAGCTCTGTGAGCCAGTATAAACCAGTTCCATCACACTGCTGTATGCAAAGATCTGTTCTGAATTCTAGTTTGCTCATGGAGCTGTGTGTCTATCTATATGCCAGTAACATACTCTAGCTGTATAATAAGTTTTGAAATCAGGTAGTGTAAGTCCTTAGAAATTTTTTTTCTACCTCAAAATTGTTTTGGCAATTGTTTAAGATCAGCTTGTAATTTTCTACAAAAAACTCTGGAATTTTGGTGAGGATTGCTTTGACTTTATAGACCAATTTCTAAAATTGCCATCTTAATATTGAATCTTCAAATTTTTGAACATGGTATATGTCTTTATTTATTTGGATATTTCATTTCTTTCAGCAGTGTTATATAGTTTTTAGTGTACAGACTTGCACTTCTTTTGTTAAATGTTTTCCCAAGTATTCCATTCTTTCTGATGCTATTGTGAATGGATTTTTAAATGTTTATATTTTCCCAATGTTTGTTACTAATCTAGAGAAAGACAATTAATTTTTGTATATTGATTGGGTATCTAGCAGCCTTACTAACTTAATTGTTCGAGTGCTTTTTGTAGGTTTCTGGGGATTTTCTGAACTTGAAGGTCATGTTATATGCAAATAATGATATTTTTACTACTTCTTTTCTAATCTGTATACTTTAATATCTTTTTATTATTTTATTATACTAGTTATGATCTCCAGTACAGTGTGGAATGGAAGTGATGAGAGCGAACATCTTGCCTTTCTCCTGATCTTGAGAGGAAAGCGTTTATTTAGCCTTTTACCATTGAGTATAGTGGTAGTTGTAGGATTTTTTAGATGTTATCTATTAGGTTGAGGAAGTTCCCTTCTATTCCTAGCTTGCTGAGTTTTTTAATCGTGAAAAGTTGTTAGATTTTGTCAAATGTTTTTAAGTATCTATTATGATGATCATGTGGTTTCTTCTTTTTATTCTATGAAATGGTATTTTACATTAATTGATTTTGGATTTTAAAAATTGCATTCCCAGGATAAACCTCACTTGTTCATGGTGCTTACCCTTTTTATATGTTGCTGGATTTGATTTACTGATCAAGGGTAATTAAGTGTTTTAATATCTATATTCATGTGGAATACTGACCTGTAGTTTTCTTATAATGTCTTTGACTGGCTTAGTACCTGGGTAATACGTGATATTGCCCATCTTAAAATGACTTGGGAAGTATTGTCTCTTCCTTTATTTTTAAAAAGAGATTGTTAGAATTGGTATTTATTTTTTCCTTAATGTTTGATAGAATTCACCAGTGAAACCATCTGGGACTATATTTTTTTTATGTAAAGATTTTAAATTACTAATTCAATTTTTTTTCTTGATATGCATTCATTCAGACTTCTATTTCTTCTGAGTCAGTTTTGAAATTCCCATCTTTCTAAGAATTTTCCCATTTCATCTATATTGTCAAATTTAGGACAACAAGTTGTTCCTAGTATTCCCTTATAATTGAGCTTCGTTTAAAAGAGTAACTTAGCGTGGGTCTCAAGGTGGTTTTTGCAGCACCAGCTCTATTTGCTGAAAGGATGTTTATAGTGCATAGCACTTCCTGTGCACAGAGCATGGAGTGCGGAAACAGACTTACTAAGCACTTCACTAGATGTATCGTGCAGTGTCTTTGGCACTACGTACCGGTCATCTCATAGGAGTGTACTTCCAGAATTCCAAGTTTACCCCCCCCCCCCAAGGAGGCAGTGCTTCCTCCCACCTTTCGGAGCTCACTCTCAGCGTTCCCATTTCCTGTCTTAGGAACCATCTTTCTGCAAGTAATGGGCACAGATCTTTGGGGACTCAGCTCTCCAGAAGAGTGCAGCCTTCCCTCAACCTCAACCAGATCACTCTGTGGTCTTGCACCCCAACCACTCCAGCATGGGAAAAGGCATTCCTGGGGCTAATAAACCAAGACAATAATGGGGACATGCGGGATGAGGCAAACGGAGAAGACAGTGATTATAATTTTCTTATAACCTGTTATCTAGCTCTTATTTGTTTCTACTTGAGGTATATTTAAGTATGTACTTATTTGCATCACCACACTCCTCCCACTCTGACCCTCCACCTCTGCCAACTGCAGGTTTCTTATTTTGTACCCTTTTCCTTCCTTGCAGTTCCAAGCATAGTGCCTAGTAAACACTGCAACCAAAATTAATTTATGTAGAATCAAATCGACTCCTGGTGTGAGCGGATTCCATGTTTAACAGATAGTCCTCATAATTCTATCCGTATGGTGCACATGGCTTTCTCAGGAGACGCTCCTTCTCAGGGGCACGGGGGCCTGGAGCCGCATGCAGCCTGTGGAGGACTTTGCCAGCAGTTGTCTGAAGAAGGAGCTGTTTTCCTAATAAAGGGACCTGCGTCCTGGCAGCTGTCACTGCCAGCGGTTACCCACATCAATCTTTCCATGCAAGGAAAGGGGAGGATTCGTTCACACTCATTCTCTAGTCACATTAGATTAGCTTCAGACTTTTCTTTACATGCAGATAGATTTTGCCCAAATGTGTGCTTTCTTATTTTACAAAATCATCAACCATGGTTTTATTGGTGGTGTGCGTGTGTGTATGGGATATTAGCGGATGAGAAGAGTTATCCTACATGGTTAGCATTCTCTGTAAAATTCCCTTTTCTCCCTTTCACACAAAAGAAGCTGAAAGATGCGTTCAAGCATACACACTTGAATAGATGTTAAAGCTCCTCTCTGGGTCCAGTCATTGCTGCCAGGAAGAAGCAACTTACACTCAACCCTAGGCGATCCTCTAGGCTCAGGGATGTTATTGCCTTTTTAATCTACAGACCCCACTTCCTTTAACCAACTCCTGACAACAGCCGGCAACTGCCAGCCTTTGGTGACTGCCTCCGTCAGCGCCCTTGAGGGAGCCCGCTTCCCCTCTTGGGGAACACTTGACTATGTCAAATGTAGGCACGATTTTTGAACAGAGACTTAATATGTTTCCATGACAACATAAATTGCCTATGAAAATCTGTAGGAAGGTTTTAGGCCATTAAGATCTTAATGCACAGTTTTTTCTTCCTTCATAAAGCAGTTAAGGAATATTGAAAATGTTGTTGTAAAGGAGGATGGGGGAAGAATTTTATTTCCCAAGGACTAAGATACACAAGAAATAAATTCAGGGCTTATAGGCAGAGATATGGAATTTCCATATGATGGTAGCTGGCAGCAATCCATTATCCTGTCTCCATTTTTGCTAAGAGGAGATGTGCATCAATGAACACACGTAGATATCCTTCACCGCAGTACAGTTCTTTCTTGTGTAATTCTGTTTCATTGTTTCTTGTAAATGTCAGGGTTTTTAAAATTAGAAATGAGAGACCAGCCTCTATTCTCTTTCTTACCACACTTTCTTCCCAAGGCCGAAGCCTCTCTCCTGATGCCTCCCCTCCCCCCTCTCCTGAGACCGGCTTCATCAATCACCGGCTCTTGCCTGGCTCCCTCTCTCCCTTTATAATTGCCTTTCCAATATCTCCCCTTAAATCACTGCGAGGAAATGTGCTTTAATGAGATGAGGCCTTAAGAAGCGAACATCTGTTTGTAGTGGACCCTCAGTATTGGAGATTCGATTAGTCAGCATTCATTGAGTGCTATTTTGTTCAAGTCTAATGTGAATTACATTCAGAATAAACCTGGCAGTAAAAGCTGATGCCCACATTTCGTCCACTCTGGACACAGACTGTTGGCTGCGGTGGCCATAAAGACAACAGTGGCTGGACAGGTCATTTGATTGTCTGTGTAATCGCTTAGATGGCCCCACCTCATTACAAGGTCCGTGGAGGCAGGAGCTGCACCTGCCTGTTCGCACTGCATTTCTAACCCCTGTGGCTGGAACGTAGAAGATATTCAGTAATCGTCCTTGATCGTACAACTCTGTAAGGAAAACCAAATACATTATTATACAGGTATCCACGGCGGACGTTGTAATTCTGATACAGACATCCAGTCTTCTTCGGAAGCCTGTGTCAGTCTTTTCCACATGAGCTCAGTGAGTTCAGGACAGATAAGGGAGAGGCCCAAGGGTTCGAGCCGGGATCCAGCCCAGGTTTATCTCATTCCTGGGCTGAGATAACCGCCATCTCTGTGTGGCTCTGGCTCTGTGCCTCTTCTCGCTTGTTACCCTCTGCCTGCACTTGCCGAGCCATGTGTGCTGCGTGCACTGGGACATCATTTTTCCCGACGAGGGCCTGTCTTTCCTTGTTTCTGCCTGTGACCTGGCCTCAAGGCAGGTGCATTTTTTACCAGCCTTGCTGCATAGGAAGCTTTTCTACCTTCTCACGAAGGCTGCAAAATGTTCACCCTCAGTTCCTGATGACCAGAGCACGACCCGCTCTGCTAACTTGACGCCACAGCTCTGCTGGGAACTTGAACTTCCTGTGCTCTACTCACACCCGTGCTTCTGCCTCGCCGACATGAAGCCTGGGTGTTTTCAACCCTTTTTTTGTGGGGGAAAATGATTTCTGATTGGGGTCTGTGTTAGGACCTATTGCTGTGTAACAAATTATTCCAAAACTTAGCAGCTTAAACCAACAAACATTTATTATTTCATGCTGTTTCTGAAGGACAGAAATCTAGGAATGGCTTAGCTGGGTGGTTCTAGCTCAGATGAGGTCTCTGAACGCTTGTCTGGGGCTGAGGGTCCACTTCGAAGATGGCTCACTCTGTTCCTTGCCTTAGGGATTGCTCCATAGGCGCTGCTTCGGTGAGCAGTGAGCATGGAAGCTGACTGTCCCCACAGGGAGGGACCCAAGAGAGAGCGCCGAGGAGGCCGCAAGGCCTTTTCTGGTCCAGTCTCGAAAGTCGCCTGCCATCGCTTCCTTCCACCATATTCTGTTTGTTGGAAGTGAGTCCAATCACATCCAAGGGGAGGGGAATTAAGTTCCACCTACGGGAGGAGAATATGAACATATAGAAAGTGACAAAGATGTCAGATGCCATGAGATGCTTGTGTAGCAACCTTTATGTCCCTCCCTGGCTGGGGCAGCCCAGGAACTTCCTGCATAGCTATTCACACGGGTGAGGGCAGGCTGCATGCTGAATTTCCATCCCAGGCATGGTGGGGGTTACAGATGCAAAAGGACAGTCCTGGCCCTCAGTGACTGCGGCCTGGGAGGGAAGAACGATATCTACACAGGCAGCCTGAGGTAAAGCACGGCCAGTGCTACAGAGACAAACACGGGACCAGCTTGATTGAGCGGTGGGACGAGGGAAGGCTGCCTAGAAGGGCGAGCACGTGAGCCTGGCATGAATGGCCGTGCAGTGTTTTAGCAGCTGGGCGTGTGGCGGGAGGAGCTTGCCAGGACTGAGAACAGCATGGCAAACACTCAGGGGCAGGGAAGTGCAGCGTGTGTTTGGGAAGGGCAGCATGGTGTTATCTCTGGCAAAATCGCTGCAGGGTTGTTGTGAGGACAACGTAAGTTAATGCACTTAGAGAGCTGGGCGCGGTGCCTGGCACACAGAAAATGCTCCCCGAATGCCGAAGCGAATGAATGGCGAAGGAGGGTAAAGGAATAGGCTGGAAGGTCATTTGGGGCCAAGTCACACATAGCCTGTGGGAGCTAAAAGGGACCTCAGTTCAGACTTGGTCCTGGAGGAAACGGATTTGTTGAGGTGTTTTAGTCGGGAGCGGTGTGCTCACAGCAGAGCGAGAGGAAGGTTTCGCCTGCAGCCTGTGCCAGGAGAACCAGATCGGGACCAGGATCCCGACGCCATGGTCCTGATGCCGCGGCCTGGGGGGAGGTATTGAGGACCAGGTGAGATGGGGCAGAGGGACTGGGCAGGAGAAGATGAAGGCAGAGTATTGGTTGGCTCCTTTAAAAACTTTGCCTGGTCAGCAAGATCCTAAAATCCTGCTTAAGCAGCTGCTCTGAACGTGACCATGTGGCTGTTTAAAGTTCTCGAGCATCTTGTCCACCTGGTCTCCAGGAGATGGGCCTGGCTCTGCCACTCCTGGGGGAGGAGGCCAGAGACTGGCCCAGGCTTCACTTACAGGTTTTTCCAGCACAGATGAGCCAGCAAAGGGGTCACTGAACCCCAGACTTGAACATATTGGTAGAGTGGCTTCTGTGTGCAGTTCACCCACCCGCAGAGGGACATCATAGTACAGAGCCCTCCTCTGCCCCTGCAGGGAGTGTGCTGTGCAGGGGATACAGCCTGCGTCAAGCCTCATGGCAGGGCTCCACCCAGCGACCCACTGAGGAAGGGACAGTGGGCATTGGGCAATGCAGCTGGAGATCGTCCTGTCCCTGACTCCCCCACACCAGGACACGGAGAAGCTGTGGCATGTGCAGCACCCCTGGGTTGCCAGGGCAGCGGCCTGCAGAAGGCGGCTTTCCCAGTGAGCCCGGAGCTTCACTGCGGTGTGCACCCATAGTGATCGCTGCGGGAGCCAAAGGCACCATGAGCTTGAAGGAGGTGTGGGGCAAGTGTCAGTTAAGTTCACCTGCTGTCTGTCTACATTTTCCAGTGGCCCCGTCCCCACTACCTCCCTCCGGAATTAAAGATCCTCTTCTCTTTCCCTCTGGACTCTGTCCTGTTTGCTTAGGGTCCCACACGGACAGATCCTGACCCACTAAACTGTCGACAGCTCACCCACGGCTTACTCCTTCCTGTGGCTCACATGCCATACCAATGGCTGGTGTGTGGCAAATGCCACATGAATTAATTAGTTAACTAATTAATTAACAAGTTAAAGAGCAAATGAATGATCAAGCTGAAATCTTGTCACAGAAAGGGAAGTTCATGGCTACAGGGGACCGTGAACTTGTGGCACGAGGCACCAGAGATGACTGGCCTCAGTGTGGCCTACACTGCTACAGGCGGAGCTTCTCAAAGCTGCAGGAGCTCAGATGTCATCTCGTCCAGTCTGTGTCATACGAACCCTCCACGGCATTGCAGACACCAGGCCAGACCCTGCCCAAGCACCTTCAGTGAGGGCAGAGCGAGCGGGCTGCAGCTCCAGCACATTGCCCAATGCAGTGGGAAGGACATAGGCTGTGAGCCTCACTGACCTGGGCTCAGATTTCAACTCTACTGTCTGCCAGCGCCCTCTCTCTCTCTCTCTCTCTCTCTCTCTCTCTCTCTCTCTCTCTCATTACTCTCTTTTGTAAAAGGGAAATAATACTACCTTCTTTCAAAGTTGTTGCAAGCACCAAGAGAATATGCAAAACCAAACCACAAACCCAACCCACCAACTTATTAAACGTGATTAATGAGTAGTAGCTAATTCTGTGTTTATGACATATGATTAGTTGTTACTTACGGCTGGGAAAGGTGTTGTGAAGAGTTTAGAGACAGTTCTAAGGAACAGAATTTGGGTTTAAACATAACAGTTTGTCATAATTAAGTGAAACTTATTATGGGACTTGTTAGCATAGTCTCATGGGAAGATGATGTGCTAAGATGTTCAGGATCAGGGGTTACCAAGCTTTTCCCGCAAGGACATGCCCCATGGAACACGTTCACAGTGGGACATGTGCCAGCGCAGAGGCCACTGCAGAGACGTAGAAAGCTGCAGGGCTGGCCTGGGAGAGACGGCCCAGAAACAGTGTGCAAGGCCAGCGTGTGCCCTGTCAGTCCTAATTCTGGAAGCAGCCTGGGATGGGAGCAGAGCATCCACGTTACTCCCATTAGACATTTGGGAGCCAGGTTGTTACTGGTTGGGCTACTGCAAGTTTTAGGCAAGTCTTAGGGTCTCATCCAAGAAGCAGGGCTTTGGTCCTGAGGAGTGGGAGGAAGGAGGCATGGGGCCTTGGGCAGGTAAGGGTGGCCAGAGCCCTAGGTGTCACCTGGGCCAGGCCTAAGCCTGTGTATAGAGCCAGAATGGTTCAGAAGTCAGGTCTCAGTAACTGGTTGAACCCATGGAGAGTGGAGAAGGAAAGAGGAGAAGAGAGGAAAGGATCAAAGAGTAACTTTGATGCTGGAGTGAATGGGTGCCATTAACCATCAGGAGGGTCTCAGTTCCATCCTAAATTCCCTTCTCCTCCCAGTTTTCCCATCACAGTCACAATCAGTAGCACCTCTACCCACAGGACCAAAATGCTCAGATTCCGCTCATCACTCCACCTGGAGCCTACTTCCTCCTCCTCTGGCCAACTCCCTGCCCGCCATTTACAAGTCCTGCCCATGTCCCCGCTGCCACCATCCTGGTTCAGGCCTCCACTTTCCTCCTGACTCCGTGCACAATCTCAAGCCTGTCCTCCTGCCTCAGTCCACCATTCATACTGCTGCAAAGTTTTCTCCCTAAAACCAATCTGGCCACACTCACTCTTGGCTTGAAATCATTTGGCAACTCTTCGTTACAGCCCAGAGCATCCTGCAACATGGCTGCTGCAGACCTTCATGATCTGTCCAGCTCCTTGTGCCCTTCCCCACAAGCTCCAGCCCAGCCACCCCAACTGCCTGCAGGTTCCCGCAGTGGGCTGTGCCTCTATGAGCCTCTTGGTACCCTCACTCTGCCAGGAACCTGCTGCTCCCCACTCCCCTGGCCAACTCCCTGTCAGCCTCTCTGACTCCACTCCAGAACCCCACCCTACCCCTGACTGTGCTTCTCACTCCCTCCTCGTGGCTCTCACTGTATTGTCCTGGAGTAAGATCAGGGCCCTCTGCCTCGCACATCTTGAGTCCGGGGTCTGCTCTTATTCATTTTCTGCTCCAAAGAGCTCAGCATCCTGCCGGACAGACCTGAAGTACTCAGTAAGTCATTTTGTGAATGAAGGAGTGAAACTGAGCCATGAGGGAGTTCATGAGAGAGGCCGATTTGGCAGGGGGACAACACAGTTAGGTCCTAGGGATGTTGAGTTTGAGCTGTTGGTACAGCATCTAGGTGGATGTCCAAGCTGCAGTGGGAAGGTGAGTCTGAAGCTTGGGAAACGTCTCTTAAGAAACTGTATTCTCTGATTAGAGATGAACCATTTTCCCTAAGGAGGTCAAATGACCAAAAAGTGGCTCAGAGTTACCGAACCAGCTTCATCGACTCAGGGAGCCTCAGAGCTAGAAGGACTTTATGAGGACATTGTCTGGTGTGATTCTTTTATTTAACAAATGAGGAAACTAAGGCTCGGCGAGGGGAGAGGCCTAGTTAGAGGCAGTGCTAGGACTAGAACCCATGTGTCTCCCCCACAGTCGAAGCTCTGTTTGGCATTCCCCACGGCCTCCTGCTCATGGCACTCATCTCTGGGCCTTGAGGGAGGGCGTTGTCATGGGGGTGAAAGAAGGCACTGGAAGAACCAACCCCACAGATGTTCATACACTAACTCACCCTTTCCCACAACACAGCTTGTCATGGCCCCACATGAGAACAGACCTGATAAGACCTTGGGAGCACACAGCCTATACACTGAGTCCCACACACCAACGAACCGGATGGACCCTGTGGCCTCCACTTCAGCCACAGCTACATCTGCTTATATTTGCCATGTGTTGTTTTGTTTAAAATCCTCACCCGAGAATGACATGTTCATTGATTTTTAGAAAGTGTGGCAGGGGAAGGGAGGAAGGAGGGGAGAGAGAGAAAGACATGTGAGAGTTGTATCCCATACTTGCCCTGACCGCTGATCGACCCACAGCCTACCAGGTAGCTATGTGACCTGACAGGGAATCGAACCTGAGACCTTCTGGTGTACGGGACGTCACTCCAACCAAGTGGGCACACTGGCCAGGCCTATTTTACCGTGTTTTAAAAAGTGTTGACCATCTCCTCTCCAGTCCTGTAACAGATCAGAATTAGCTCATTAGAAACCACAGAGAGACTGCTGTGAACACACAGACTCCGGAAAAGCAGCAGATGGGGTCATTCAGGGTGAGGACCAATAGCCGTTCACAGCCAAGCACATGAAGACTCTCTACACGTACATATCCCAACACACGCCCCAGCTGATATCCACATCACGTGCTACTTAAGATCAGTGAGCATTTACACATTTCATAAGGATTGTCATCTCAAGTGATTTAGGCTGCTTAAGTTCTAGCACTACAAGAAGCAAGCCCCCTGCTATCAAAGGGAGGAATTATCCTTAAGGATTCTGCATAGCAAAGGGTCTTCTTCATGGCAGAGTGGGGAAGGGAGCTGGCATGTGTCAATTGACCACAATTACCAGGCATGTGGTTGAACACAATGCTAATCTATTACTGCATTTAACTTCTATCATTCTTAAACTTCACACATCAAGTCAATTATAAAGGGTGGGGCAAAAGTAGGTGTACAGTTGTAAGTACACAAAACAGAGCTTATTTGTGTATCTATTAATTATTTATTACTAGAGGCCTGGTGGACAAAATTTGTGCACGAGTAGAATCCCTAGGCCTGGATGGCGATCAGGGCTGATCTGTGGGACGATCGGGGAGCCCCCATTGGCACCCACCTAGGCCGGCCTGGCACTGCCTGCTCACCAGTCCCACCCCCTGCCACTGCTGCCACTGGTCACCTCCCTCTGTGGAACAACCGGCAGGGTGATCAGGGGCTCCCCACTGGCACCCGCCTTGGCTGGCCTGGGGCCTGTGAGCTGGGGGCAGCTCCTGCAATTGAGCATCTGCCCTCTGGTGGTCAGTGTGTGTCATAGCAACCGGTCTGCCAGTCATTCTGCCATTGGGTAGATTTGCATATCAGGCTTTTATTATATAGGATTTTCCTTACGAACAACAGTAAACCCACTTTTGCCCCACCTGTGTATGTTGAATCCATGAATGACTGAATGGACTGCGTTTTTTCAGCCTCACTTTGAATATTGGGAAAATAAGGCGCAGAGATTAGGATTGCCTGTGCCTGATCACTCAGGGGGAGCCGGGAGCCTGAGCCCTTCTCCCAGGCACGACTACTATTGCCAACACCTGCGTTAACTTGGCAGCGGAAACCTTGCACTTACCCGTGAGGACAGAGTGGAGCTACCTCTTCAGCCACTGTCCAGTCAGTACCACAGGGGCGCATCGCGAGCTGGCTGAGTCTGCAGCCCTGTGTGAAGGCGCTGCTTCCAGGCAGATGGTGTCTCATAGCACTTGTGCTTTCTTTGATTCCCAGGAATGAATTCAGAGCGTGGACGGACATCAAGCCCGTGAAACCAATAAAAGCGAAGCTCCAGTACAAGCCCCCAGATGACAAGATGGCTCATGAGACCAGCTACAGTGCCCAGTTCAAAGGGGAAGCCAACAAGCCAACACCAGCTGACAATAAGTTCATTGAGCGCAGAAGAATACGCAGCCTCTACAGCGAACCTTTCAAGGAATGCCCAAAGGTGAGGCAGGTCTGGTGGGGAGACCATCAGCACAGCCTGGGATGGCGGGGTTCACTGCCGCAGAGCATAGGAGTGGGGCTACTCCAAATCCTCCCGTGAGTCGGCCGGCCTGGGTCGCTCAGTGGCTGAGGGTGGACCTATCAACCAAGAGGTCATAGTTTGATCCCAAGTCAGGGCACATGCCCAGATTGGGGGCTTGATCCTCAGTGGGGCGTGCAGGAGGCAGCCGATGGATGATTCTCTCTTATAATTGATGTTTCTCTCTCTCTTTCCCTCTCCCTTTCTCTCTGAAATCAATAAAAATATATAAGTATATATTTTTAAATCCTCCCTTATGCAGCTCACTGAGACAGAGGGGGCTTATTAATAAGAACCTTTGTTAAATTCAGGAAGAACCAAGGAATGTGTAAAAGGAACACTATCTAAAATAAAAACAGTGTAAAGACCGGCAGATATGCAAAAAACTGGCTTCTGATCTTGAGAAACCCAGAAAAAGAAAGTGACAGAAAATCTCCTCTGAGCCCTAAATTGCCTTGTCATAAAATAACTGTGCTTTTGCCCCTGCAGTGCTGGCCCAGTGTTGGAGGCATCCTTGTCTGGCTTCCTTCCCACCCAGCCCCTGCCTCATCCTCAGCTCCAGATACTTCCTCACCTCCCAGTCCCTGAGAATCACCCGCCTTTTCTTACCCTTCCCCTCGATAAATGCCATCCACCAGCAGTCCTTAGTCGTCACAACACACCTGTCATGTCAGCTGCAAGATGTGTTTTGAGTAATTTGTTATTATAATGAGCAGGTTGTGAATGAGTTGCATTTCTAAGTAACTTTCGTGGATTCAGGGATTTTCCTCTAATGATACCATTTTGCCTTGTTTGCATCCCAGAATGCACTCATGAGAGGGAGAAGCATGTTGGAGATTCCGCTGCTGATGCAGGACTCGTATATGCCAGAGCTTGTTCTCTGAGGTCAGGTCACATGGAATCGTGCAGATATCAGCTCTCCTACCTGCAATAGCAGAAAAAGTCGGAGACCCTAGACAGCCTTTTCTCGGCTTTTGCCCTAAAGCCTTGCTCTCAGTGGTTTCCTGTTTGGCCAACCCGTTTGCCTGGACTCCTCTAGTTGTAGCACTGAGAGTTTTATGTTTCATGAAAGCTCTGTCCCTGGCAAACCAGGCCGATTGGTTACCTTAGGAACAGGTCTGGGGTGACAGGAAACCTCTGGACCTCAGTGAGTGGCCCAGCCCAGGAGCCCAATGGCATCTCTGCCCACATTTCACAGATGAGGTAGGACACAGGACATGGGGTTGGCTTTGGACAAAAGGAGATTCAAAGGGAAGAAGGCGGAAAGATTAGGGAAAATGAATCTAGAGATGGATGGGAGGTGGCATACTGAGGGATCACACCCAGGGACCCCAGAGTTCTTGAGAAAGAGCAGGCAAGGCCATCTCCTAGGAACAAAGGGGCAGAGCTTGGGAAGAGCGCGTGGGCTTGAACAGCTGCTCAGG
This sequence comes from Murina feae, assembly GCA_004026665.1. Taxonomy (NCBI): domain Eukaryota; kingdom Metazoa; phylum Chordata; class Mammalia; order Chiroptera; family Vespertilionidae; genus Murina; species Murina feae. The sequence continues at coordinate 20,148 of PVJC01015850.1, forward strand.
GAAGTATGGGCAGAGGAGCCAGCCTGAGAGGAGGCGTGGATGCTGGGCAACTGTGAAAGCCTCACTGAGACCAGTGCCTGGCCTGAAGCATCTGAGTGAGGGCATTTCTCCATCTGTGTGTACCATCTCAGAGACAGAAGCAGAGGAAAGGTGGGCTTATGCCAACAGGTCATCCCACAATCTCCGTGTTTTACATCAGCAGAGGTCTATCTAAATACTAGTGTATAAAATCCTCAGCGACTGAACAACCGAATGGCTGGTCGACCCGTCACTATGGTGTGCACTGACCACCAGGGGGACAGACGCTCAATGCAGGAGCTGCCCCCTGGTGGTCAGGGCGCTCCCACAGCCAACCTCTCGCAGCCAGCCAACCTCCCTCGGTCCCTTCCCCCCACACACACACCTCCTCCCTTGGGCCAGCCAACCTCCCTCATCCCTCCCCCTAGCCAGCCACACCAATGACCCTAATTGCCACCAGGCTGAGGAACCCCCCCGCCACTGTGCATGGGTTGGTGCAGCTCTTGTTACTTCTGCAGCCAGAGACTTGGGGTGAAGGCGTGGTCTCTCTGTGGTGGGAGAGAGCACTGGAAGCACAGGCTGACTGAGTGGGCCTGGAGGGGACCCAGGCGTTTCTGCTCACATTTCACTGACTAGAGCAAATCATACCCCTGCCTGACTTGGGCAGGGAGAGGAAGCAGATAGTGCAAATAGTAGCACAGTCCACTGCCTGGGTGTCCTGCGTGAGACGTCCAGGGCTCATGTGACCAGTGAGAGTGTTGCCAGATGACTGACCAGGGGACGCAGAGGGTTCTAGAAGCCAAGTGCCCTGACTTCACTGAGGACACTTTATACTCTGCTCCCTCAGAGTCAAATGTCGGCATTCCCGTTATCCTTTCATTAATTGTGTCTTCTCTCTAAATTGTTTCTCCCACTCCCTCTCCTTTTGTATTTCCGTATTTTCCGTCTGTCTGTCTCTCTGTGCAGGTGGAAAAATCTAATGTTCAGATTTCCAAACCAAAAAAGACCTCAGCGAGCCACAAGGCCCCGAGGAAGTCCAAAGACAAGCAGGTGGTGACGGGCCGGGCCTTCAAGAAAAAGAGCGCGGAGGGCCCCAGCGCTGCCCAAGCCCAACCCGACGAGAAGGAGCAAAGTAAAGAGATGAACAATAAACTGGCTGAGGCGAAAGAGTAAATTTCACTGCACTTTCCTCTTATTCTCTCTCTCTCTCTCCCTCTCTCTCTCTCTCTCTCTCTCTCTCTTAAACCAACCAACAAAAAAAGGCCACAAAATTGATTAGAGGCTTCTCATCTGTCTCAGTCCTGAGTGTTCCAGGTGCCCTTTGGTTTGGTTTCTTTCAGTGGAGGAATCCTGTTTGTTTCAAAGCCTCTCCTCTGCGTGGCCCAGTGGCCATGCCTGGGACCCTGGAGCCCCAGGCCGTGTGGCTCACTGGCTGTGCCTCCCACGGCAGGAGAGACTGCGCGCTGGTGAGGAAGGCAGGCAGGGCTTAGCGCACAGAGGCGATTCCCAGCGCTGCGGAGGGAATCTCCAGGTCGTGCTTAGAAATGCCTGTGGGGGTGTCCTCCTCCTATTCCTCCCCAAGGTCAGTCAGTGGTCAATTTGGAACTTCAGGTAGATGTGTTCTTTTTCAAATTCTGAGAGTTGTCATCTGCTATAGAAGCTTAACCTGGACTTCAGCAATGGACAACATTTGTGAAAATATTTTGTAAGAAATACAAAAAAACACACACACACACACACAAGAAAACCTTGGCCTTAATGTCAATACACTTAGTCATGTCGGCTAAACTTAAGTCATTTTCTCATAGAATCTTCTACTAGAAACGTGTGGCTCTATTTAGTTTCTTATCAGTAGGCTTTTCCTTGTCCGCCCCCACCGATGACTGAAACGAGGCCCGGCTAAAGGTTAGATGTCTCAGACACGCTGAGAAGGTGACAAAAAGGAGGAGGTCGTTTCCTGTTTCCCCTCAGCACACTGCCTGCCGATTTGGCAGGGCAGCTGGTTACAGGTGACTGAGGAAGAAAGCTCAAGGTGTAGGGATAGTGTTTAGAGAGTGACTCTCCTGCTTCTGAGAAACACAGGCAGGGAGTGGACGTAGTGACAAGCGTGGTGATGTTTACTCTCCCTTCCTGACTGTTCTCGCGCTGCTCCTCAGAGAGGACGGAGGGCGCTGAGCCTCAGGCTAGGGGAAACGTCTGTGACTTAGCCAAGGCTAGGGGAGTTCCCTGCTAGGTGATTAGCAAGCATTGTTGACCTTGTTCATGAATAAAAGCAGCTCTCAGCGAACTGTGTGTTGTGTGTCTGTGCGGCCTAAGCCTCCAGTGGTGGCCAGGGCCATCTTAGCTGTGCTAGAGTTGTGTCATAGGCGTTAGTCAGAGAGCTGTTGTGAAAACACCCAAAAATACCTGCCAGAAAAATTACATTTGCAAACTTGTGGCGTGTGTATTGCTCAGTATGCTTTACTTCTCGTGTCCTTAAAGTGCTCGCTGTCGCCAGCGTTTGGAAACCGGTGGGCTGATGTACGACGCCAAACCTCTGCTCAGGCCTACTCTTCTTTGGTAAGGAAAGTAGTGAGGAGTGAAGGTCTCACAGTTCCGTACCTCAGGTGTTCCTTAGTCCTTCCGGTCTAGAGGAAGCAGGGCCGCCGAGTGCTGTCTCCTATTCCGACCAATTAAGCCACCAAGTCTGGGTTTGACACCGTTTTGTTGGTCACCTTGGAGCCGATGGAGGAGGGCTTTGTGGATTCTTTGAACATGTGCCCTGCCGGCCTCCTCTCCTAAGAGAACAGGACTACGAACACCGAAGCCCTCGGCCGGGCCCTCTGCCGTCTTCCTTTCTACCTCAGGGTTTGGAACTGTGAGGAAGGAGAGGTAGTGAAAAAGGTAGAAGATGTGAGTTCCGTGTTTCTGAGTCACAGATTTTGATGCTTACGTAGACGTGATCCCAGCTATTTGCTAGCTAATCTTAACCTGAACCAGAGATCTCTATCACCATGATCTTAACTTTATCCAGATAATTTGTCAATATATTTTCATCCTCTCAAGATTAGTCAGACATGTTGATGTTAGCCACAATTTGGATTTCTCCACAGCATAGTCATGTATTTTTTACGGATCAAGTAAATCAAACTTTACAGTGCACAGGAATCCATTCATTCAGTACTCACTGACTGAATGCCTGTGTGCCACACGCTGTCCTAGACCTGGTGAGTCTTGTAAATAAGTCTGTCTGTACAGCAGCACAACCAGGATACCTGTGACTAGATCCCTGTGTCTGGTTCAAGTGTGTGTTGCCCAACTTGTAGAGTTCACCACCCACCTGGCAGCCCCCGGGACTCCGTTCCCTACCTTGCTGCACCTGAGTCGAGGCTTGAGATGACCTGTATAATGTCTTTTTCCACCCTTCAGTGTCCCCAGCTTTTTAACACCTGTTTGTAGTTCACTTTGACTCTTGACTATACCCTTTCACTGGCAAGAAACTTCCTTTGATTTCTACTGCTTACAAATAAAACTCAGCCGTCTTGTTCTGCACCCCAAGACGTCCTGATGGAAACTGTTTTCGGTTCCACGAGCAGTGTTTTGTCTTTGCCTTTCTGAAGGTGACCAAGCTCCCAATGCCTGTTCCTCCCAGTTTTGTACATTTCCCTATGCTTTCCTCAACTCCCCTGGCGAGAGAGCGAGGACTGAAGCTTTGCCACTGTCTGCTTTGCCTGCAAAAATTAATCCCTGACGCGGGGCATCGGCTCCGGCAGCTCTGTGGTCCCCGCTGGCGTGCCCGCTTGGCCTACGATACTTTTGCCTCTCTGAGGCAGACAGGAGTGTCTAATTCCGATTTTGTGGCCTGGGTTTTGTTGCACACCACAGATTGTCTATGTAATGTGTAGCGCACACCGCTCTTGGTGCTATTTCATTCCTGCTGTTAGTACGAAAATGACAGAACTATTCATGTATAGCCAATTGATTGTGACGTGCTTGTGGTCTGTGCCTGCTCAGAAAAACAAAAAAACAAACAAGCAAACCGTTTTTTCCAATTTTAAATAAATACTAAAGTCGAACGCCACTTTCTTGATCTTATTTCCTTGGCAAGGCCCAGCTGAGTAGGTGAAGAACCAAGCTTTGCCATTTGAGCCACTCTCCACGAGAGGAGCTGTGCCCTGCAGTTTTTCTGGGGTTCTCCGTAATGCAGCTTGACTCTTTTAGATTGCCTCTCAGATACTAATTGCGAGCAGTCAGAGCTAAGTGTTGGGAAAGGCGAAGATGGACCGGGAGACCCACTGGCCAACAAGGTAGTGTAACGTTTTGATCCCTGATCCGGTGTTGCTGGGGGTGAGTGACTGCCTGCGTTCAGTACCTCCTCTCCCCTGCTGGGAGGCTGGGCCCGCCTCTCTCCCCGCTTCCTGTTGACCAGCAGGACAGTGGGTTCTAGCTTTTTCTTCTCCCAAAGATTGGCAGAGATGCCTTCCCTTGCTCATTTAATCTGGTCATTGTGGAAGTGTTACCCGGGAGGGAGGGGAGGCTGGCTCACTGTGTGGGGTGACAGTCTTGTGTGTGCCTAACATGGGGGTGTGGAAACAGCCATAAGAGGCCCACGTAAGGTAACAACAGAGCAGGTAGCTGGAAGCTCAGGTAAAGGACAGGAGTAGGAGTCAGATGGCCTCGTGGGGGAGGGAGCCTTGGAGACTGGGTGGGGTGCAGGGCAGGCCTGCAGGCAGGAGAGCAGATCTGGGAGGGAACCTCAGAGCTAGGGCCAAGTTTGCCCACTTTGATTTCCTTCTGCTAAAGTGGGAGACAGAAGATTCTCTGTGGAATCCCGCTTCCCTTTCCCAAGTCACGTTAATTGAATACCTGTTCGGTGCTAAGCACTGTGTTGGGCACTAGGGAACCAGGATGATTGAGCCCCCACCTCTGACCACAGTGGGGCAGCAGGAGGAATTTGTTCTAGCTGGTTCTGTGCATCAGGGAAGACCTCAGTGGATGGGCAGGTGGCCAAGACATGCCAGACAGAGGGAGTGCACAGCAAAGGTGTGGAGGGTTCAACACCAGGTAAGCTCAGGTCCTGGGGGAGCAGTTCACTCAGGGAGGGTCAAGGTAAAGGCCGGACAGTGGCAGAGGCTGACATGGGAAGGCCTGATGCCATGTGAGCAGGCAGTTGCTAACCGGGATCTCCATTTCATACACCCAGATTGTGCCCCACACCCTTGCATGCTCCCTGCCATCATGCTTCTCACCCACATATCAGGCAACAAGTATAGGTCCTCTCTTGCTTTAGGCTAGGAGCTCCAGGCTGGGTCTTTTATCCTATTGCTGGTCCTCAATTTCTTGGTCTGGGGAAGAAGGTTTGGTAGGAGTCAATCAAGGGTCATACATATGAAAACCACCATATATTTGTTTTCTGGATTAACTGAAAAAGTTATACCCACCTGCCTGCCTTGGTATGAGGCAGAAAACAGAATATACTGTTCAACCTATAAGCCATACATAAAAACACATTAAAGTATATCATTCAGCTTATTTTGACCAGTTAAGGATTGTTTTGATCAAAACCAGGGATTGAGAGAGGTGGAAAGACAAGAGAGAGGTAGAAATAGAAGCAGAGAGAGAGGAAAAACACGTAAATGAAGACACAGAGAATAGCCCGAGAGAAGGTGAGACACACTCAGAAGCAGAAAGAGGACAGGAATTGGCAACAGAGAAAGCTGGAGGTGAGGAGCCCAGCTACCTCTCCCTGGCGCCCAGCGGGCAGGGCTCTCCCAGAGCCTCAGCCCACGCGCTGCACCATGGTCACTGCTGCTGCCCAAAGCCCAGGAGGTGGATCCATACGCATGGCTAACACCACCTCCCTGCACCGGCACACAAAACTAAAATCAGCCCTCTAGTTTTAAAATCGTTCCTTATTACTAAACTAATCGTGTGTTTTTTAATTCTTCCTTACTGTTTGTGAGTTCTTAGTGAAATTCTTCCCTTGGTATTTTTTTTTTTCTTTCACTTGGATTAAAAATTTATGACCTTCTTCTCATAGATTTAGGGGATGTCAAGTCCCATTTCACAAAGCCTGGGACCCCCCCCCCCCCCCCCCACACACACACACTTACCATGTCTTCCTGGTTTCAAGTTCCTTTTACTGCTAATGTCTTAAAGCAGTACACTTTTAGGACCACAGATATGAAAACATTTCTTTCAGGATGTAGCCCGTGGACCATCTACAGTTAAGGCAAGGCTCTACGCTAGACCAACCTGAGACCAGCAGGGCATGGGCAGCTGTTTCAACTGAATGGGGCCAACCCCCTCCTGGGCTCCACTCTTGCAGAACCAGGCACCTAGTCCAGTCCTCCTCCATCCCACTGCCACTGGATGTGGAGATCCCTCTAATACCTCCAGGGGTCCTGAGACTACGGCCCACGGGCCACATGCGGCCCGCTGAGGACATTTATCCGGCCCGCCGGGTGTTTTTGCCCCCTTGTTTTTTTACTTCAAAATAAGGTATGTGCAGTGTGCATAGGAATTTGTTCATAGTTTTTTGTGTTGTTTTTTTTAACTATAGTCCGGCCCTCCAACGGTCTGAGGGACAGTGAACTGTTTAAAAAGTTTGAGGAATCCTGATACACCATCCCAGAATACCTGTAATACCAGTTAACATCATTATATACAGGCATGCCCCATTTTATTGCGCTTCACTTCATCGCACTTCACAAATACTGCCTTTCTTTACAAATTAAAAGCAAGACTTTCCACCAGCAAAAAGATGGAGACTCACTTTTTATTGCAATGCTCACTTCATTGTGGTGGTCTGGAGTGAAAGCATCATCTCCAAGGCACACCTGCCTGGATTTTATTATTTATCATGTAACATTGGCAGTGCACTTAGTTACCAGTTTCATGGCTGGAAATCAGTGCCAACTCTGCAGCCTTGCCTCCCTAGTCTCTTTGAGCCTACGTCCTCAACACGGGGACACTAATACCCACCTCAGAGCAGAGGAAGGAAGATGAAGTGACACAGTGGCTATAGGGAACCCAGAGTGGACACTAAATACAGATCCTTGCAGACCCCTTCCCTTCCCTTTGCAATACTCGCAAGGTCTGTGTTCACTATTAACTGTGAGTCCTCTCTGACAAAGCACGCAGTTGGGCAAACAATCGCGTTAGGAATTCCTAATATTGAATCATCTTGAGTCCACAGACCTAAACAATAAGAATCTGACAATTCATATTCATTGATTGATTTCTGTGCCGTTCTATTGACCCTTCCTGACATTGTGGAGCAGGTGTTTGCCAGGTAGCAGCCAAGGGAAGCGCAGTCTGCAGCGAATGAGGTTGCAGACAAGTTGGACTCATGCTGACATAGTCTGGTCAAGTCGTATGGGCCCTCCAGACATCTTACCTAGATCCTCGTTCAGTCTCGGGACCCATGTAGACCAGGGGAAGTAGTATTTGACCAGCGGTTCACACACAACAGGCTCAGACATCCTGACTGATGGACCACTTGTCTCAGCCAAATACACCGGTTTTCTCCTCCAGGTTCTAAACTGACTGGGTGACTAACATGCATGGTTATTGAACACGAATGATCCAATGAATTTGCATTCCTAAGAAATATCCTTGGTACTGGAGATGCCGAGGTGAAACTGCTGTCCATTACCTGAGGCAATGGGTCAGACAGCACCATTTTGTGCATTTTATTTCAAACAGTGGAACTGAACTGAACTCCCTGGCCCTTGTCCGCATATAAGTGGTCCTCCATCACTTGTGAACTTGGCCTTGTATTTTAACCGTCTCAACCCAGACACCTTTTCTGGGGCCAAGGGGATTTCAGATGCTGAGGGAAGTACATGACTGCCACCTCCACTGGTTTAAGCTGCCAGAGGGGTCTTTAGAACATGCAAATCTGACCATATCACACCCTGCTTTCCACCATCTGGGGGGCTCACGGCGGCCTGCGAAGCTTCCTGTCCCTCAGTGCACCATGCTGCTTCTCACCTCCATGCCTTCCCCACGCCGCCCCACCTGCTCAGATTGCCCTTCTGCTTCTCCACCTGGCTAACTCATCCTTCAAGACTCCGCTCAGGGGACAGCTCCAGGAGGCCTTTCCTGCACCTCCCAGGCTGGGTAAGATGCTCCCTGTGTGTCTTCATCATGGAACTTACCGCATGAACTGTGTCATCTGCGTGTATGTGCATGTGTGCGTCCCACTGACTGTGCTCCCCCCCAGGCAAGGACCAGATCCTTCAGTTCACCTTTGTAGCCCTAGGCTCTGGCCCAATGCCTACCACAGAGAATGTCTCCTAAAGTGTTTGTTGAATGAATAATGAGTGAGAGAATGATGATGACATTCGCCATCTGCCTCCATATTCACTATGGTGCCTCCATAAGGCTTTATTTTGCCTAATAACTGGCCCTGCTCATATCAAAGAAGTGGTTTCAAGAGAGGTCACAGCAGTAGCAAAGCACAGAGCAGTCCACCACTGGTTTTATAAGGCCCAGCCTGCTTCTGTACTTCATGTAGCCACTTTTTCTAAATAGTCCGGACTTTAAAAAACCAGGGACTCTTGGTTATACGGCAATCTTAAAAGGCTGACTAATCCCACCCCCTGCCCAGTGCAGAGCTCCTAATCCAGACATGTCCCTCAGGGGCATGTCTTAGGAGGAAGGGCTGGGAATTAGAACCCACGGGCCTGTTTCTAAATCTAAGTCTACTGTTTACTAGCTTGGCTTCGTTTCTCTGAGCCTCAAAGAGGTAATAGTCATACAAGTATTCATCACTGTTTAAATCTATTTGTTTCTCAAATTCAAAATGTATGACTTTGGTCAGCAAGGGATGCAGCATTATCTGAGCCTGTTTGGTCCCTGAGTTGGGCAAGGCAGGTGGATACCTGTTTGTGATTCACAGGACTGGTAAGGTGGCCCAGTGACAATGCCTGTGAAAGTCCTCTGTAGACTGTAAAGTGGCAATAGTTCGCATAAGGGTCGTTCTGCTGACCACCACTTCCCAGTCACTTACCATCCTTGGGCCCAATGGTGTGGTAGCTGGAGCGACATCTGATGAATCCACTCCTTCTGCCACATAGCAGCCCGCCAGAAAACCCATCTCCTGTGGCTCTTGCTGCCCTGTCTCCTCCCCAGCCCTTCCCCTGGCCCCTCGTCTCTGAGCGCAGCCTATAAATCACCTTGGTACAGATTCCATTTCTGCAATTACACGTTCATTTTCATTGATCCCCTCAGGACACATGAAGCCAATTTTGATTAATTGCTCAAGATCCCATCCTTTGCTTTAGGTGAGGTGGGAGGAAAGAACAGAAATTGATTTACAAGTTCCCAGGAGCACAGAGCTAGACATGAACTGAGCCATTACTGTCTGGTTGCCTTAGTCTAGCAATTTGCATTTAAAAAAGGGTCATTAGCAGGATTACCAGATTCTTGGCAGTACATTGAGACAGTCAGCTATGCCCTTGACTTTGCCTTGTTGGTGTTGAAACAACCAAAGATGCTTCCTAAAATATTTGTTCTACAAGTGGGAATTTATTCAGTTCTTAGGAGGTTATATCTAGAAAAGTTATTTAACAGCAAATGGACCATAGCAACAGCAGCCCAGGCAGAAAACAGCTGTCACACTTGGTAAGGCCATTTCTCTGCTTGGGGAGAGTGCCTGCCTGCAGGGAGCCTGGGCTGGTGGAGGGAAATCGGAACCAGGAATCTGGCCAGGTCTCTGGCTCCACTTTTGTAAAATGCAGGTTGGCACAGCTTATGGGGCGAGAACAAACATTTATTTGGCCTTCACACACTTGTTCTCATTTAATCCTCACCCTAAGGCTAGACGGTCTGTAGGTATCATCCCCGTTTATAAAGAAATCAAGGACTCAGCGAGTAAATGACAGTCACACAACTTGTAAGTGGTGAGCCAGGCTTTGAAGCCAAGTTTGTGTGACTAAAACCCATGCTTGGTCCAGTCCTCAGGGCCATCCCTCCATGGGGTCCCTGTTATAAAGAAGATGGGCATCCTCCTGGAGTAGCAGGCTCTTCATCCTGTCCCTTTGCTCCAAAACTTTTGACGACTCTACTCTTGTCTATGAAAACTGAGTCAGAAAAGGCGACATATGTAATACCTTAATCAATAAAGAATTTTTAAAAAATGAGTCAGAGTCAGATGAAGGTCATAGATGCTAAGTTGGATCAGCACAGTTACCTCACCCCAATCCCCCAACCCCCTGTCCAAAACCAAGCCTTGTGGTGGTAGCGTTTTTCCTAGCTGTGGTCCTAGTTGCTCTTCCTATGCTGTGAGGCCCTGGGCTGGTAGACCGGTTGGCAGTCATACAGGTAGGGTTCACAGGTGTGGGTGTGGATGGCACTCTCAAACCAGGGTGCTGCTCCTTTCTGGGCCTAGCTTCTGTGCCAGGGTCTGCGGAACGTGAGGAGGTAACCCTTGGGGCGGGAGGGTGTGTGTGTGTGGGGGGGGGGTCCTTGGGTAGTGGGTACAGGAAGTGCAGAGGCAAAGGAGGACTGGTTGTTGGGGGTCTGGCCCTCAGAGTGGCAACTCTCTCAGGAGATGCAGTTGGGATCTCAGAGCTGGGGGCCTGCGGAGATCCGTGGCTCTGACCTCCTGCACCAGGCAAAGCCAGCCAGGGTGCTCTCAGGCCATACCCCAGTCTGCAGGCCAATCTGGAATCTCTGTAGCTGAAGTCACACCCATGAGGGATATTGTTACAGAGAGGAAAGAGCTTGACTGGAAGTCTGTCCTCCTCGTTTAGGGACTTGACATGGCCACAGCCTCAGTATGTGACCTTAGGCAACTTGCTTCCTCTTCCTGAGCCTCATTTCCACCCATAAATGGAGGTGTGGGCGACCCCTGTCTGTCTGGCAGGCAGGGCTGCTGTGAGAATCCAGGGTGCACATTGCATACGAAGTCCTGTCAGAAAACCATAAAGAAGTTAGTTGGGGAGGACAAAAGGGAATCTTTTGTGTCATGGAAATGTGGTGGTTAGAATGTGATCTTGTGCAAGTTCGTTCTTCAGCTTCTCCTTTAGGATGGAATCTCCGTGTTTGCCAGCCCTGGGCTCTCTGCCTCTCCACTCCTATCCAATGGCCTGGCTCAGAGCAGGCACCTAGGAAATGTTTGTTGAAGGGAGGAGGGAAGAAAAGGAGGGAGGGGAGAAACGTGAGGGATGCAGGGAAGGACCGCAAGGAAGGATAAAGCAGATGTGGTTTCTGCCCTCAAAGAGCCCCCATCTGGAGAGGCAGCTACTCAACAGGTGGCCACTCCTCTGATAGGGCTGCTGTGAGGGGTGAGGGGATGGGGAATGCGCTGAGGAAACACAGGAAAAGGAGGACCTGACCCTGGGGGTGGAGGGTAGGGTGATTTCACCGAGGAAGTGACACTAGAATAAACTCTTCGGTCGCTGAGGAAGGGGTTGGACAGCTGCACTGAGTGTAAGCTAAAGAGACCCCAGGGCAGGGGCTGTGTGTCCCGCTTAGAGGACTTCTCCAGTGGACGTCCTTGCCCTGATGAGACCCTGGAGGGACCTTGGGCCTCTCTAGTTGAAGAGACACAAGCTGGGGAAGGCTCAGGGCCAGGGCTGACGGTGGTGCGGGCGCTCTGGTCACTTTATAGTGCCCACGGTGCGTGCTTACAGGTCTGTCTCTCTGCTCCACACAGGGCAACCCTAGGTCAGGGCCACAGTCCCAGTCACTCCGGGCCTAACACAGACTTTGTCCAGTGAATGGATAAAAAATAAAATAGAATAAAGAGAGAAAGGTACACATCAGCCATCGGTACTCCCACATATGTCTGCCAGGCACCGCTATGAGCCGCACACTAGACAATGGGGATGCAAAGATAAACAAAACCCAGCCCATGATCTGTCGGGGTGGCAGGTCGTTGCCAAGCACCATCATAATTGCTGCAACAGAGGCTGCCGCAGGGTCCGGTGGGAGAGCCAGGCGGGAGTGAGAGCTCTTGCTTCCAGAACGCCTTGTCTCCTGCAGATTCTTTGTAAGAATAATGAACCTTTCGAAGATGGTTTCCTAGGCACTCCCCCTCGGGTCTCTGTGGTTTCCATAACTGCGTTTGGAGCTTTGGTTGTGAATGAGAAATGTGGATGCCTGAACAGGGCCCAGGGTGGCAGACAGGAGGAGAGAGAAAACATGAAATTGCCTTGTCTACTGTCCCTTCACCCCACCTCCTGCCAGAGCCCCTATGTGGCCTGGGTCCTGGCTCAGCCCTTGGGAGAGTTGCTTGCCCCCGGGCCCAGTTTCCCACCTATAGAGTAACACAGTTAGACCACTAAGTCCCTCTTAGGAACTAACATTTACAAACATCACGCGTGTTCGGTGGGTTATGCCATGAGCGTTCATATAAATGAATCCTCCCCAGAAGGAGGCACTGTGATCTCCGGTTTACAGATTACAGAAACCGAGGCCTGGAGGCGGGCACGCCCATGGTGACATCCCATGGCTATGAAGGAGCTGGGTCAGAGTTCAAACCCAGCTCTTCTGGCTGAAGTCCAGTCAGTGTGTTTGCTCCTCCAGCAGGCTGCCCTTTGCATGATAAGAAGTGATCTCTGTGAAACACCTAGCAATGCGCCTGCGTGTGCTTATTACCCAGGAACTGTGAGTTTCTTCCAGGCTCTGGAGGCAGGATTCAGGGACAGGGTCCACAGGTCCCTGATTTCTGAACGTGGTCCTACGGCAGGAGCATGGCCCCAGCTCTGGGCTGCTTTGATGCTCCTTCAGGAGACCATTAGGGGAGAAAATCCCCCATATGGATTATGGGATAAGAATTGTGTGCAAGGGCAGGGATCCGTGGGAGGAAAGGAAGCCCTTTCTGCAGATAGTCTGGGGCAGGGCTCGATGATCCACCTTCCAGACTCTAATAAGGCACAGATCCAAAGCCAGTGTGTGTATCCAGGAGGCATTGCCTGTCTCCATGGAAACGAGAAAAGGGCAGAAAATCAAGTTCCTAAGACTCAGGGTGTCTCATGTAACCTTGAAATATTGCATTTTGCAAATAGAACAGAGCCTGGCACAGAACAGAATCTCATGTACTCATTCATTCAACAGGTATTTGTTTAGTCAGGGCATTCCCTGAGCCAAGTACTGTTTTAGGTTGAGAATACAGTGATATGCAGATATGTGACATGGTCCTGCCCTCTGAATACTTCAGTCTGGTAGGGGAAATATTAATGCAAAAGAATGAAGTAATTCACTGTGATAAAGGATATGAAAGAAAGGGACGCAGAGAGCATAATAGCAGGGGACCCAGTCACATCTGTGGGTCAGGGGAGGCCTCCCTGGGAAAGCGCTCCAGGGAGCTGGGAGATGGAGGATGAGTAGGCATTAACCAATTGATGAAGGAGCTAGAGAATGTTCCAGGAGGAGACAACGTGTGCTAAGCCGTAAATGGAAAGGAGCAGGGCAGACTGAGCAACAGAACAAAGACCTGCGAGGCTGGTGCACAAGCGCTGGGAAGGAGGGGGGAGCAGGCTGGTCAGGCAGGTGGATATGTAACAGGTTTTACTCTTTATTCTGAGAGCAAGGAGAAGCCACTGGAGGGTTGTAAGCAGGGAAGGGATATGCCTTTTTGAAAGATCATTCTGATTTCTGTGTGAAAAGCAAATTGGGTAAGGAGCAGGGGATACTAGTTAGGAAGTCCACAGAAATAATGACACAGCTGAGGGGAAGGGAGGGAGGGAAAGAAATGGGAACATTCAAGTGATACATGTCAGGAGCTGGAACCGATGGTTCTTGATACTTGGGTGGAGGTTTTGAGGGGAGGAAGGTCTTCATGGGTTTCTGGCTGGGGCCACGGGGTAACTGAGGAACCAGGTTTCAGCAACAATAATTTGTGACTCTTTCCATTTGACCTTTGTTCCAGGTACTGTGCTGGGCGTCGGGGCTGCAGGCCATGAGGATGGCCCCGGCCTTCGGAAGCTCATGATCTAGTGGGGGAGACGTGACGTGTAGTGGGGGACACTATGAATGTGGGGAGAGACTGTAAAATGGTGCTGCTGTAAGGGAGATATGGACAAAACCCCTGTGGAGAGATGCGTCCAGGAGGCCTGGTGAAGAAGTGGAATCTGAGCCAAGCCATTAAGGATAGACGGGGAAAAGTTGATGAAAGAGAGCAATCCAGAGAATAGACACAAAGAAATGAAAACACTGTTTTATACGTTCCCAGTGGCCAGAGGACAGTGCAAGGAGGGTAAGGCTGCAAGGCTGGCCGCCACCTGCCCGTCTTCCTCCAGGGCTGCCATGGGAGTCCAGGATGTGAGCATTTAGTAAACGGTTACTAGTTGTTATAGTACTGGACTCATTCATGCAATGCCCCAAAGC
>PVJC01015851.1:0-34587 GCA_004026665.1 Murina feae
ATATATATGTATATATATATTCAGAAAAGGATAAAGACAAGATATATCCACAACAGAGCTCAGAAGATGAAGGACACATCAGAGCCAGAAATTGGAAGAAAGTGGAGAAAAAGAACAGTGTTGTTATATCCTAGAAGTCAAAACTAATTCCCAGAGTCAACCCAGGGTAGCTACCATGGACAAATGTAAATATCAAAGTGAGATAAGCAGAGAGGGGCAGACAGAAAGCATCCAAGTAAAGAAAATCCCAAAGGACAAAAAAGGTATGAGGTCATGTATGAGGACTTTTCCAGGCTCTTAAGGATGGGCAAGTAAAGAGGGTAGGCAAGCACATATTCACTAGGAACAGCTTCATAAGAGAGACAGTATTCTACCTGGGACCCAGGTTCTCCCATGACCCAGTGTACCTCCTGTCCAGGTAGCTTATGGAGGATCATAGTTTTGGAAACCAGTCAGTTTGTGGTTCAAATTCCTCTTCCATTTGTTAGCTCTGTGACCTTCTTGGAAGTTATTAAACTTCTCCAAGTTCACTTATGCGTAAAATGTAGATAATAATACTAGAGGCCCAGTGTAAAAAATTTGTGCACTTGGGGGGGGGGTCCCTCAGCCCGGCCTGCACTCTCTCGCACTCCAGGAGCCCTTGGGAAGCAGGCCTAAACCATCAGTTGGACACCATTAGCACTGCCGTGGAGGCGGGAGAGGCTCCCACCACCGCCGCTGTGCCACCAGCCATGAGCCCAGCTTCTGGCGGAGGGGCACTCCCCCTGTGGGAGTGCACTGACCACCAGGGGGAAGCTCCTGCTTTGAGCATATGCCCCCTGGTGGTTGGTGCACATCATAGCGACTGGTCATTATGCTGTTTGGTCAATTTGCATATTAGCCTTTTATTATATAGGATAAGAATTAAATGTTTACATATATATGAAATACTTGACATCTAGCAAGTATACACATATTTATTAATTTTTATCATTTTATTATTTTCATTTTTCTATCTGTCAAAACAAGAATGGCTACCAAATTGTATCTGAGATCTCATGACCTTCTCTAAGCCCTTGTGTAGAGTCTGCCCCATACATTGTATCCACTTATCACAGAATATTCTGTAGGTTTGCAAAGTGTCAGGTTATTTAAGTTAATTTCCCCATTGATAAAATAAACTTCTTGAATAGAGGCTTCCTACTGCTGAGCTCAATATAAAGACTCAGCCAGCACTTGCTATTATGATGTATGTATCTCAAGGTCCCACTTCACTCAGTCATTCATTCAGCAAGTATTTAGTGAGCACTCATTACATGTGGTAGACTTGGGATACAACAACAAAGGGCTACGCATGAATTATTCCACTATATTGACAGCATTGTGAATCTTAAAAATGGGAGGGCCCAAGAGATTATCTAGCCAGGTCTCTAATTTTACAAAGGCATGATTGAGGATCAAAGAGATGACACTTGGATGTTAATATTTTCTTCACTGACTATTCTTTTGCCTATTGAATCAATGTTATTTTAGGAAACAAATGAATAAGTCAAAGATGATTTTAACTGAGTAAAAGTTTAGAAGTGAGTTGTTTTGACATGTGCTGTATCACTATGACACTGAGCCCACTCCTCTCTGAGAAAGTTGCCAGCAGCTATGCATGGGATAACCTCCTGCACATCTTTACCAGAAAAAGAACAGGAGTTCTCCATGGCTGCTGTGCTCCGGCCTCATCAAAACCCTCCTCCAAAGACTCGGAGAAGCTACATGCTTCCCCAGTGTGGAAAAAAAGAGTCTGTCACAGACAAAAACAGGTAACTCAGGAAAAATTCAGAGACCTTTTCTACTTTCTTTGCTGGGAAAGGCCATGTGATGGTGGCTTCCTCTGATTCTCATTCCAGATCCTTGCTTAGTACATCTGAAAAGACACATCTAAGCATTTCTATATGGAAATGCCTTTCAATCAATAATATGGGACTGACATCTGAAGACTCAGTAGCTTTCATCAAGTTGTTTGCTCAACACACTTCAATACTCGATCCACAAACTTATTTCAAGATTAGAATGCCAAGGTGAAGATTAACACCTCTAGTTCAGTGGGGCTAATGAGACATGACTTATTAATCTTACAAGAAAACCTTAATCACACACCGAGGCACTGCTTGTTTCATTGTTAAATACTACCCAACCCCTGAACAACTGGAAAATAAATAAGGACTAAAATAGAAAGCGATGTTACAATTAGGCCCTCTGAAATGGACATAATACTATTCCCCCCCCCCCTACATGGAAAGTATTTGTCACTGCTTCCTCCTACATAACTCAGTATTGGCATTTGTAATAAAAGCTTGATAGAAACATTCTTGAAGTAGATAGACATGTGAATACTGGGGAAATAGGACATTATAATCAAGAGAACTCTGTTAAGATGGCAATTTTATTGCCTAGTTTTACCCCGGACAATGTTAGTCATGTCCAGGTAATTAGCAAAATGACTTATCATTATTTACTTCTTGTTCTTTTAATAGTTTCTTGCTATTCAAATACATTCATTTTAACACTAAGGATTTCATAATGTAAGTCCACATATTTTGGAACTGCTTCATTTTATTTTTCAATTAACTCATCATACTCAAAAGGGAAGTGGGGGGATGGGAAGAACATAAAGGGATAGTAGACATTTACTCAAGCTTCCTAAAATTAAAAGGTAGAATATAGCATACCATGGTAATATGCATAATCTACAAGTTTTCCCACAATAATTGATGTTCTAAATTTTGTTTTCATTAGTTGGTCCAAGTTAGGACCAGAAAGGAAAAAACAAAGGAAGAGAAGGAGGGAGGGAGGGAAGGAGAGTGGGAGGGAGGAAGGAAGGGAAAAAACTTTTGACACATTCATTTGCCACTTCAGAATAAGTGCTTTTGCTAAGACATCGATGGGAAAAACTACTGTTGTTGCTTTACATACAATTAGTGTATTAATAAGCCAGATTGTCAAATTGGGTCAGTTACAACTAAATAACAAGAAAATGTTGCCTTACACAGATGGAAAATATATAGGATGCTTAAAACTCCTGTGTAAACAACATCAACTATGATTCATTGTTTAGTTTTGTCCTGCTTATCTATTCTATTTAAATCATAACCTACATTCTTTTCACCTTTTTTAAAAAAATAAAAATCATAAAGACCAAGCCTCATGTATCAAAATCTTAAAGCTTTCATAATTCTTTTATTTTTTTTTGCAGAGGGGAAATTCCACAGGAACTGGTTCCCCAAAAATGTCAATAACTATCTCCTCATCACTGCAGTTTCAGAAATGTAGCAAGAGTACTCTCAATATAAAGTTTTGGGGAGCCAATTTAGCAGTTACTCTAGTTGTTGTAATATTGGATAGAATTATTAAGAGGTTGTTTTTTCTTTCTATGCATACTAAGCCCCAAAGTTGTGTTTTGAAGAGAATATTCTGAAGAATATGAAGTTAGCTGGTGAGGCTAAGCTAAGAGCATGAGGTTGGCCAACAAATAATGCCTCTCATCCACTGTATAACAAATGTGTGTTTTTACTTACAAGTAATACTGGAAATAATAGGGAAAGCAGTCATAACATTTGAAAATAAAATAGAAGACACATACACCTCCAACTTTTCTTAGCTGTATGATGTTTGATTGGTTTAAGTTAACTTTTTTGAGTTACACATTTCAAAGTGGGGGTGCTAAGAATACCTAATAAGCTTGCTTTGAGAATTTTATGATGCATGTAAGAGAAGTGCTTTGTAACATATCAAGCAACAAGTATTTGTATATAAAAAAATACCAAGATAAGAAAGAATGGGGGAAATCAATGAAAATCCTTCCCTATTTTGAAAATTACTGAAAGCAGGTACATACTTTCATCTACATAGATAATAAGGCCAGCGAAATAATCACTAACCAACATGAGGGGTGGCAGGGGAGGGGGCGGTATGCGGACAAAGGGGGCAGGGTACCTAAATAGAAAGGAAAAATGTAATTTACTCCTGTAAATTCACATACTCCTAGAAGCCATTGTCAGAAAAACTGTTGAATGGCTAATTTAGTGGCCGGATAATATGAATGTTTTAAACATAGCTTCCTACTGCTCCCCAACTTCCCTTCCCCTCTCTACGTGGTAGGCAGAGCTATAGTCTATTTTCAGTTCACTAGGTGTGCTTACTTTGCATTGTTCATCTATTCATTCATCCACTCCTTGGACCAATGTGTTTGTTTCTTTAACGTTTTTATTGATTTCCAAGAGAGGAAGGGAGAGGTAGAGACAGATAGAAACATCAATGATAAGAGAAAATCATTGATTGGCTGCCTCCTGCATGCCCACAATGGGGATCAAGCCTGCAACCGGGATGTGTGCCCTGACCAGGAATCAAACCGTGACCTCCTGGTTCATAGGTCGATGCTTAACTACTGAGCCATACAGGCTTGGCTGGACCAATGTTTATTGATCCCTTTAGCATGAGGTCCTGTACTGAGCCCAGAAGATGCAGCCAGTATATCTCACATGTGGTTTATGTCTAGCAGAGGCCACTCAGCTTCTCCAGCTAGCACTTCCTCACTTGTAAGAAGAGGGAAACAGGCATGATACCCTCTTCAGTCTCTTCCACTTCTAATGTTCTGGATCTTTTTTTTTTTGTCTCTTCAGATTTTTATTCTTTATTCTCCTCCAAAAACTCAGAGAATCTACATGCTGGTCTTCCCTTCTCATTAAATTATGAAATAATATTTGTAATATGTATAACATGCCTACATAAACATGTATATAATTTATAACCCATTTCCTAAATAGAAATTCTCCATTCATTTATGCATCACACACTGAGTCACTGAGGGAAGTCACTATACTATTTGTGGAGGTATATTTAGATACATTAAACTCTCCCTATTCTCTAAGTACTTACAATGTAATAGAAGAGAAAAAGAAATATTTACAAATATTACATATCAGAATCCTTCCTTTAGAAAAAACTTCATTTCAGTTGAAGAGATCAGAAAAGGTTTCTTGTAGGCAGTGGAGCTCACATGCCTGAAAGAAAGGATAGGATTTTGATAAGCAAAATGAAAGGAGAGAAGGTCATACAAGAAATAGTATGGGCAGAGGAAAAGTAGAAAAACAGGGTTTCTGGGAAAAAAATCAAAAACACATTACATATGTGAGATGAGAGATGAGGCTGTTAAAGAAAATATAAACAGTTGTTTTTTTAATATATTTTATTGATTTCTTACAGAGAGGAAGGGAGATGGATAGCGAGTTAGAAACATCGATGAGAAACATCAATTAGCTGCCTCCTGCACACCCTCTACTGGGGATAGAGCCCGCAACCAAGGTACATGCCCTTGACCAGAATCTAACCTGGAACCCTTCAGTCCACAGGCCGACGCTCTATCCACTGAGCCAAACCGGTTAAGGCAAAACAGTTGTTCTTAAAGTCAGTAACTTCACAATGTTGCGGGGGGCAAAGCAAGCATTTAAAAACAAAGAGCATAGCTGTTTTGTAATGCTGTGAGAAACAAAAGAAGGAATATACAATGCTGCCTGGATGAACCTAGAAAATATTTTGGGGGAAAGTGACATTTAAGCTAAATATTGAAGGATAAGTACAGTTTCTACAGATGGAGACAGGAAAAAGGGCGTGAGTGGAAAGAGTATGAGGGAAATTAGGAAAGTATCTGGCATGTTTCGGAAACGTAACATTTGTCAGACTGAGAGTTTGTGTGGACATGTCATAAGAAACAGCTGGAAAGCTGCCTGAGGAG
Source organism: Murina feae (assembly GCA_004026665.1). Classification (NCBI taxonomy): domain Eukaryota; kingdom Metazoa; phylum Chordata; class Mammalia; order Chiroptera; family Vespertilionidae; genus Murina; species Murina feae. The sequence goes on from PVJC01015851.1 coordinate 5,765, forward strand.
ACATTGGGGGCAGAGGAGGCATCAATACTTAGCTAAATAGTGCTCCTCCTTGCTGCAGGACCTGAAGCATCCGCAGGAGGAAAAGCAGCTTCCAGAGCTCACAGGGTGAGCATTAGGGAACATGGCTTTGGCTTGAGAAAAAGACACAGGGGTTGGTTTCTGCAAGAGTAATAGGAAGATAGTAGCTTGCACATTATACCTCGGAATACTGCCAGGGTCAGATATAATGATCTGCCTTTCCATTGAAAGGTATTCGACATTTCACTAACTTGACCTTTTCTTGCCAATAGCAAACTCAATTGCATTATCATCTCTGTTCAAAGTCTGAGCGTAAGAGCTAGCTAACATTGTTGGGGGTACAATGTATTTCTTGAAGGTAAGCTTTTGCTGTTTGGCACCCAGTACTCTGTGAGAAGAAAGCTTCAGAGGGGGGGAAATCATTGCTGCTGCCTTTTCCCCCTTAAAGCTACAGATGGTGAAGAAATATGCCTGTATTAGTTTTCTGGTGCTGCATAGCAACTTAAAAAGAACACCCCTTCGGTCGCTCACAGATCCATAGGTCGGAATGCAGGTGGGCTCAAATGGATTCTTCGCAGCGTCTCACAAGGCTGAGGTCGAACTGTCAGCTTGACTGGGCTCTTATCTGGAGACTCGGGGGAAGACTCTGGTTCCAAGTTCATTTTTTGTGATTGACAGAGTCTAGTTCCTTGCGGCCCTAGGGATGAAGACGCCGTTCTTTCTGACTCTGGCCAGAGGTCACTGTCCGTTGCTAGAAGTTGCGCTTCATGCACACACTAAGAAACTTGAACAAACTCCAGCTTGGCTTCTAGAGGCCTAAGTCATCAGACCTAGGGTGGCTCCACCCCTCCTTAAAATGCCCACCTTTGGTGCTGCCAAAGGAATTTGTTGTTTACTCCAGCCCAAACCTGACAAAGTCCCGTAATGCAGTTACTTTAGAAAACTTATAATTATAAATTTTTTTCTCTGCCCCTTTGAGATATAAATCTTCTACCACCTGGAACTGTCTCCTTGACAACCTGGAAATGCCAATCGCCAGAGGAAGCTCTCCCTCTCTTAGTCCCTCATTTAGCTGGATGCCTTGCTCTAATTTACAAAACGACCTCCTGTCTTGATGATATAAGAAATTTGTTTTTCCTCTAGATAAGTGCCAATTAACAAACTCAGATGGCTTATTCCAATAACCAACCCCCTTTCCACTTTTTGTAATTTCCTGACTCTGCTAGAGAGAGGCTCCAGTCCTTCTAGCCTTCTCATCCTCCCTTTAAAGTACCCAGTCACCTCTACACACCACAGGTGAACTCCATCCTGAAATCCCTCTCCCCGGCTGCAGTAGAATTACTGAGTATAATGTGTCTTTACTACTGCCTGGCTTAGTTCTTTAACAGCACCCCATAAATGAGGGCTTTATGGTGACATCTCAGCAAATGGTCCCAGCAAATTTGTTTGCCTCCTGGGTGCTAACTCTACTTTGCCAGCTTCTCTTTTCATTAGGATTCAGAAGTGAGTGCTGGCCTTAGAGGGCTTTGTGGAACACCAGACAGCTTTATTTTTTTTTATTTAATTACATAAAGTATTACAAAGATTAGTACAAATATCTCTTTTTTCCCCTGCCTTCCCCCAGCCTCCCCTACCCCCCATAAGTGCTTTGGGTGTGTGTTTTTTAAAGACTAATTTACAGAAGATTTTAGTAATCCAGTCTTTTAAATTAAGTTCCACATCATTACTAGTCTTAGCAGCTAACAAATATTTCAGGAATTAGATCATCCTAACAGATAAAATAACTAAAAGAAAGCATGAAGGCAAGAAGTACTAGCTATTTTTTTTTTTTCCTTTGGGAAGGAGAAGAAATTGGGGAAAATATTTCTGTATTTGGTTTGAAATGTCAGTTTTTGGTCGCTGAATGGGAGGAAATTCTACTTCTGGCAAGAGGAAAATGGAAGCATTGAAAGGTAAGGAGGAATAGTGAGACAGAAAGTAGACTAGTGGGGTACCCAGGTTTGGGAGAGACAAGGGGTGCAGGTGACTGTTAACAGGAACAGTGTTTCTTTTGAGAGTGATGAAAATGTTCTAAAATGTGTTATGATGGCTGCACAATTCTGTGAGCATACTAAAACTCATTAAATTTTACAAGTTTAAATGAGAGAATTAGTATGATAGAATGGTTATGTGAATTATCCTATATAATAAAGAGGTAATATGCAAATGGTTGTTACACTGTGATGCGTAATGACTGATCAGCAGGAGGGTGGGGCAGCGAGCTAGTGCAGCAGAGAATTACTAGCAGTGGTGGGCGGGGTGGCCAGTTGAGGCAAGCAGCAGCAAGCTACTCATGCACAGATTCGTAAGCAGGGCCACTAGTATGTCAATAAAGCTGATACTAATAAAAAAAGGAATAGTGAGAGACAGTATTGATAAATGTGGATAAATCTAAACAAACAATGATTATATAAAACGGTAATAATAAAAATAATGCCTAATTTAGGAGGGGTTGGGGAAACAGACTAAAATGAAAATCCTGACCAAAAATATACATATTATTTGGGAGAAGGTGATTGGAGTTAATATTCTAAGTTCATAATTGGCATAATGATTTTTATTTTCAGGAATTAATTTAATTGGGGGGGGGGTTTCTTCTTTTTCTGCCCTTAATGAACTATTATAATCCTTCTCATTCTACCATGATATTTTTCTGGGAGAAACTGATGATCCAACCAGAGAAAGAGAAAAAAATATATTAACACTTGTTAATTCCAAATTACTTTCTACCTCTTTCATTTCTTCAAAGTTCTATACTTCAGCAAAAATTACTTTAGCACTCTTCCAAAACCTATCACACACAGGATTAGATTTGCACTGCTAATGAGCATACAGTCCTGGTAGTAAAATTAATGTCAAATTTTCATAGAAAGAGGATGAATTTTCCCACAAACACAGAAAGTCAATATGGCTAGACTGCATTTTGAACTCTGCAGGTCATTAGCTAGGGGGACCTAGGTACAATACTTGGGCTATGTGTTGTCATCTTCATCTATAAAATGGAGAATAAAACGGGTATTGTGTCCCTCATATCTTTGTTTTGAAAATCAAGTAAAATGGTGCTTTAAAGCTTTAAAAACTGTAAAGTGCCACATAAATGGGCAGTAGTGTTGTAAAAATTGTTTTTATGATGATTAAGTGAATAGGAAATCCTCTGCTAAAAAAAAAAAGTTGTGCCTATAAGTATTTCCTTAACTATTATATTAAATGATTGAATTTTCTGAGTCTAACTTGGTAATTTGAATGTGGCACATTCACATTTTTTGTGTAATCAGTCTGTTAATGGTTTAATTATTCATTTAAAATATTTAGTGTTAAATTAGCCTCACTAGTCATTATAAAAGAAATATATAGCTTAGTGTTATGGAGATTAAAATAGAAGAAAAAGTCATTGCTGAGAGAGGATAATGAGAACTATAATCAAATAAGATGTAATGATAAAAGTATCTCTAAAAGAAACTTTTAGTCTCCTTTTGGAATTAAGAGACATTTTTATATATACTATTTCTTTGTTCCTCACCAAAACAAAATTTGTGAGATAGGAAATAAGGCTAAAAAGATGAATTTCTGTTTGGTAGTGAATACTACACTTGATTTTAAATTAAATACATTCAACTATTATTGGCTATAAAAAGTAGAACTAATATTACTAGACAATTGACTTCCACTATACAAGGCAGAGAGAACTTAGTTAACTTGACTCTTTAATTGCATGAGCCTAACTTACTGGGATGATCTGTTTAAGACATCTGTAGAATTGTTACCTCTCCAACTCACACTTTTCTACATAAACACAATATAAGAGAGTAAAATATTATACTTCTGAACTCACCGGCAGGACAAATTTACTAAATTCCCAACAACTATTGAATGAAGTGCAAAGAAACTTTAGGAGGGGGAAAAAACACACACACCCTTCTTCTATAAACATTAGTTACATGTACCAATGAGATACTGAGATTAAGAGTAATTGGGATTCCCGTCAAAATAAAATTCAATTCCCATCTCTTTCCTTAAGACATCATTCTACTAAATGAGACCACTGAACAGAAGCAGAATTAACTGGCTCCTTTTAAGTTTGATCATTACAAATGCAAAATGAGTATCATTCTGCAGACAGAGAGCCAGAGGACTACTCAAGCTAACACAATAATGGTAGCTGTGATAAATTATGTATGCAGGATATCAAAAGCTGAATGGAGGGAAGAAATGGAGAACCCATTTGAAAATTTGGAATTTGCTCAAAGCCGCTTCTTCAATGATTCCCAGGAGGACAAGCACTCAGCACAGAGCAGTCATAAACTCCGCAGTTCTGTATAATTTATCAACTTTTTTTCCTTTTTATTTCTAACATTGACCCTTCACGGTTAACTGAAGAAACAAAGAGCTAAATGGCTTCCTTCACTATTTGATAGAGCAATTATGAACATCCTGACCAATACATTTTCTGCTTAATCTGCTAACGAATGGTATCCAGTTTCCTCTTCACGTGCACCCTATCTCCACACTCGGCTCGATGCGTGCAGAGTGCTGCTTTCCCTGCCCTTGTTCCTGCGCCCCTCTGCATTTGTTTCCTTCCAATTACAGCTCTCTTATGTGATCGTTATATTAGAAGGAAAGAGAATTCTTTATGACAATTTTCTTCAGCTGCCCTTGGTTAATTTTTTTCAAAATGTGATTCCTCTGGGTTTCTCAGACAGTAGGGCACATTGAAAGCTAATCAGTAGGCTCTTTCTTAAGTACCTTTTCAAAGAAATTTTATGTTTTAGGGTGAGAGGATTGTTTTTCACAGTAATAGATAGTATAATGTGATGCAGCCGCCTTGAAAGAGGTCAAGACTGTTTAAAAATGAAGGATAATAAGAATTTAAAAATTGTAATTTACCTCAGGCACTAATTTTCCCCCACTGCAATTGCCTTTGGTTCCTTACACATTAATCTCTCATATAAGGATACTCATTTAGGGCCAATCTTGGGATCCCTTAGAACAGTGGTTCGCAACCTTCCTAATGCTGTGACCCTTTAATACAGTTCCTCATGTGGTGGTGACCCCCAACCATAAAATTATTTTCGTTGTTACTTCATAACTGTAATGTTGCTACTGTTATGAATCGTAATGTAAATATCTGATATGCAGGATGTATTTAGGCGACCCCTGTGAAAGGGTCGTTCGACCCCCAAAGGGGTTGCAACCCAAAGGTCGCCGCCTTAGAATAAGGGAATTGTAGAGCCAGAGGACTGCGGAACTCAGCCCTTCAAGCCCTTTGTTTCTTGGGTAGAGAAAAATCCCAGGAGAGTAAGGTTAGGTGACTTAACCAATGTCGCATAGCAGGTGACTTGGTTTGAGCTTCCTGTTGTGTTTTGCTTGAAGGGAGGAGGGGAGTGGGAGAGAGTTTTCTCTCCTATGTTAGGAGCAAATGGCTGTAATCCTTGTGTCTCTGCATTTGCTCATCTGTATGTTACAGGTGACGATACTGCCCTCTTTACCTCAAAGCGTTTCCCATTACTAATCTATTTTAATGAAACACCCCTCCTGGTGTGTGTGTGTGTGTGTGTCATTCTTGTGTGGCACATGCTCTGCTGTGGATAAGGCACTTAGGAGTATAAGGCTTTGTGGGTAGCTCCCATGTTCCTAAGTGTTGAGTATCCAGGGAAGGGATGGGCCTCAGGGAAGACCACAGGACTCAGAGAAATAAAAGGGAGTGGAATTCCAGCTCTGCAAGAAAATGTGAAAGATTGTATTCCTATATGGTACGCTTAAGACAACACCTGCCTCGTAAAGCCAAAGGTCTGGTAAAAGAAGGGGCACCACGGGAAGCGCCATAACCTACACATAAGTAATCTCGTCTCTGAAGGCTGGGAAGCCTGGCTGCAGCACTGTGCAGATAATTTGTGCGGTCCAGTTCAAAATAATATGGGGCCTCTTATTCAGAAATTATTAGGAATTTCAAGTCAGTGATAACAAAGCATTAAACCACACTTGGGCCCTTCTAAGCACAGAGCCCCATGCTAATCCACAGGCCACAAACCCTGTCTGGTCACAAGTACTGATTTTGACAAAGGCTAGTCCAAACACACCTAATAAAGCCTTTGCTTAGCAGGTGGTCTTGAAGAGTCCTGTTAAATGAAAAACCAATGCTTTTTGGAGAGTGGTTTGACTATGGATGGCTACTTGTAGAGAAGGCAAGAACCTTCGCGAAGGAGGTGGATCTTACGGTCAGGACCTGAGACCCTGAGATCCAGACGACCTTGTGTTTGTGGGAATTCTTCCTTCACGACTATCTAAGAGGATCTGGCCCCTGTGCTTGAAAGAAGATGCAATTTTCTTACACTTTTAGCAAGAGCTGACCTTAAATACTAGAAAATAACAAGAGGCTGGGTCAGGGTCTCCTATTCTCCACAGTATTTCTGGCATCTGCAGTGCCTGGCACATGGCTGGTACTCAGTAAATATTTGTTGATGATGAAACATAGCTGGTTCTCTTAGTGTATGGATTTAGTGGAGCTCCTGGCCCTGAAAGGAAGATCTGAGATTCAGAGTATAGAGGTATCTCGGGTACAAAATAAAAAAGAAAGAAAGAAAAGAAAGTTTTGAAACATGTTAATACTGCAATTTAAGAAAATATTAGCCTGCCCAAGCATGGAGACTTTTAGTATTATTTTGCATAAAAACTAATTATGAATTATTTTACAGATTTGTTAAATACAAGATTTTCTAAGACATTTAATTGTATTTTTGCTATCAAGATCACCTAAGAATAATAGCACTGCATTCTTTCTTTTTTTAAGTTCTATTATTTAGGAAATATAGTCAGTGGCAGAGTGCAGGGAGAAACTGGAATAAGGCACAGAAAGCTGAAGAGAAAGATCCAGAAAGACAAAAAGAAGAAAGACAGGAAGGGAGGGAGGGAGGGAAGAAGGGTACTTTGGTGACATAGGAGAAACATGTAGGCCAGCCCTGAGTGATCAAGAAAGACTTTCCCACCCTAGCCAGTTTGGCTCACTGGATAGAGTGTCCACCCAGGTTCCATTCTGGTCAAGGACATGTACCTTGGTTACGGGCACATCCCCAGTAGAGGGTGTGCAGGAGGCAGCTGATCAATGCTTCTCTCTCATTGATGTTTCTAACTCTCTATCCCTCTCCATTCTTCTCTGTAAAAAATCAATAAAATATATATTTAAGAAAGAAAGAAAGAGAGAAAGAAAGAAAGTAAGAAAGAAAGAAAGAAAGAAAGAAAGAAAGAAAGAAAGAAAGAAAGAAGGAAGGAAGGAAGGAAGGAAGGAAGGAAGGAAGGAAGGAAGGAAGGAAGGAAGGAAGGAAGGAAAGGTAGAAAGGGTTTCCCAAGGAACCTAAGATCTAAAAGAGAGGAATTAAACCAGGCCTGGGAGGAGGGGAAATGGAAGCATTCATAGACTGGCTAATATTTATTGAGTATTACTATATGGCAAGCCGTGTTCTAATTACTTTACATGCTCATTTACTCCTCACAGCAGTGCTATGGGACAGGCCATTAGTATCCTACTGGGATACCCTTTATTGGTGTCCCAGACCTGATAAATGAGGCACAGAGTTATTTTTTTCAAGCTATAGAAACCTTATGCTTCCAGCCCTCAAGCAAAACTGACTGTGGCCTATCCAAAAGAACCGCAAGTTGTTTCACGTGCTAACGTCTGTATATGTGGCCTTTGGGGATCTGGTGAAGTTGCTTTGGAGAGAAGTAAAAGCATCTTTTAAAAACATGTGAATGATGATAAGGGGCCCATTAAAGTATATTACGCCTGAAGGTAACATGATCAAATTTTTGTTTGGAAAGACCATTCTTGCATCAGTATGGAGAATAAATAGATGCAGGAGCAAAACTAATAGTGGAAAGAACATAACGCTCTAAAAGAAAGAGTATGACTTGGACATAGGTAGTAACAAATAACAGTGCAGAGAAGTAGGTGGATTCTAATAGCATTTTGGAAGTAGAATTTTACTGGCTAGTTGGATGTTAGGGGAGGGATAGAGCCAAGGATGAAGGACTCTAAGGTTTCTGGCTTGGGTGACTGCAGTGGGCATTAGGGGAGCCATTCACTGAGAGAGTAAGGGGGAAGAGCTGCAGAAGAGGAGAGAGGAGAGGACGGGGATGGGTTGATAGTTAACAAATTTAACAAGATCTTACAGAGATCAGTGCATAAGAATATGAAACAAATGGCAATCAAAACCAATGTAGCCCTAGCCAATGTAGCTCAGTGGATAGACTATCAGCCTGTGGACCAAAGGGCCCTGGGCTTAATTCCAGGTCAAGGGCATGTACCTTGGTTGCAGGCTCCTCCCCAGCCCAGGCCCTGGTTGGGGCTCGTGCAGGAGGCAACCAATCGATGTGTTTCTCTCACATAGATGTTTCTCTCTCTCCCTCTTTCTTCCACTTTCCCTAAAAATCAATGGAAAAATATTCTCAGATGGGGATTAACAACAACAACAACAAAAAAAAACAGTGTTATTTTGATCACCTACTGTGAAAGCTATCAAAAAAGTAAGTCAGTTCTTGAATTATAGGGAGAACAAGTGAAGTTCCTATGATTCTGGTCAGTCTTAATTATAATTGGTATAATGAGTATGAAAAAGACTTCATAAATTTAAAAATGCTACCTTTAATTATTGTTATTATTATTATCATTAGCCATTAACATCCTTCCTTTTATCTGGTTCAAACCACCCAAATGGCCTCTTTTACCTGTCCTTCTATGGAAAACTCTTTTCCTCTTTTACTTTTCTTTCTTACCTTCCTGTCCCCTACTTCCAGGTTCAATGGCAGGTAACTTGGGTGGAGTTAAGTGGTTTTGTCTGCTCTTGTCAATCAATAAACAAGTATTAAAGAGTCTCCCAGGTGAGCATCCAAAGCTGGATGAGTGGCATTGCAATCAAGGGGCCACGTTCTTTGGGGTCAGAGAATTCTGGATTTGAATCCTTCCTCCACATTTTCCTGCCACATGCCCTTGGGTAAATGATCTGCTTATCTCTCTTCAGTTTCCATCAGAAAAAAAATGGATAATATTTCACAACTCTGTTGTATTTCATGAAATAATAAATGTGAAAGAAACTAACAGAGAGCCTAGTGCTCAACAACTGTAATTCCTATCCACTTCATAAGGCTGTTGCCCTGGATAAATGAGCTAATACTCAAGAGACTGTCATGGACTAATTCTGCTATATAAGTTCAGTCATTTTTAATGAACTTTGCTACTATTGTCTCTGTTATTGTTTTTATGGGTGCCAGGGGCTTGCAGTAGCCACGTCTACAAGCCTTCGAGCAGTACTTGGACGTATCTTTATTTTTTTTTAATTTCCTTATTTCTTTGTTTCAGCTTGGGAATCATTTCCTTCTTTGCTTAGTGCTGTTTTGGAGAAACTGCCAGATGTCTTTACAATTTGTCGCTTCTGGCCACATACTCTGTTATGTAGACATTCTGCTTTGTTCAGCTAAGATGCTACGTTTATTAAAGCTTTAGTAATCTGGGAAAATGATAATTATGCTGTTCTTGGAGCGCAACATGAAAAACACTGAAATATTAAAAACTGGAGATGAAGCAGGCTTAAAAATCACTGTAGGTCTTTTACCTCTTTTTAATTAAAAAACTTTCACTCTATATAAATTGTCTATTACCAATCTGACTGCTCTGATGAAAGATTAGGATCCCATAATAGCTTGCATAGCTAAAAGGAAGAGACTTTGGTGTTGAAGGAGCAGCTAGCCTTCTCCCAGTTTAACAGCCGGGTCTGGAAGGACCGGATGGTGTAGTTTCTGTCTAGTTTATATTCCTAGACCAAAGGCAATAACTCCCAATATTTAAGACTCCCTTTCAGCAAAGGCTCAAGCACTTCATGATGTTGTACAAAACTGAAAAGGCATCTTGGCCCTGGCCGGGTAGTTCAGTTGGTTAGGGCATCAGGTTATATGACCAATCCCCACTCAAGCCACATACAAGAATCAACCTATGAAAATAAAAAAGACTTTTTTAAAAAAAGAATCAACCAATGAATGCATCGAGAACTGGAAATACAGCGGGGGGGGGGGGGGGGGGGAGATCGGTGTTTCTTTCTCACTTTCTCTCTCCCTTCCTCACTCTCTCTAAAAATCAATCAATAAATAAAAATTTATTTTAAAACAATTTAAAGGAATCTTGAATGTTAAATTAACCAGGCATGTTGTTTGAGACTGGTTATAAAACAGAATGAGATTTCACTCCTATGTTCTAGAGAAGCTCATTAGGACTACGTGTTTGCTTTCTCATGTCTCAAACATTCCAAGAGACTTCAGCCTAACAAGATAAGTGTTAACCTTTTGTTTTTGGTAAATGAGCCATCTTGCTTTGAACAGAAAATGTAGTGTTAGCATTCTAAAGTTTAATAGGAGTTTCCATTAAACTGTCATTTTATTTATGTTAAAAACAGACTTATATTTCTCACAATCCAATCGTACAATTAATGAGAATGTCATTTATTTTATTATTTTTCTCTTTACAGTGCACTGTAAGAATTAATTTATCAGCCTCCCAAAGGTAATTAATTGTGCTTTATTTTTGTTAAGTGCCCAGATATTCACAAAGTTCTTTCCCATAGTTATCTTCATTTTACAAATGGGAATACCAAAATTCAGAAGTTTCCATTACAAAACTAAACTAAAATGTGACTTCTGGGTCTTTGACTTCTGATCCAATGGTCTTTGCACTTCACCATGAACAACTCATTCACATTAGTTGAGATCTCAAAAAAAACTATTAGTTCTCCTCAGTGTCATGGTAGATGTGAGGATACTTTGGAGGGTGTAATTTACCACCATAAATAAATAATATAGGAGGCAGTGCTAAACCAGCTCTACAAACATAGGGCTGGAGAAATTCGGCCTCCCAAAGAAAGAACCCTCCAATGGGTCTATTTAAGGCATCTCAGATATAAAGGAGCGGTCTGGAAGTAGCAGCTTATCCCACTGAGCAAAACCTCCAAGGTAATAACTGGGCTTATCATAAAAGGAGAGTCAATAGGTTGAGTACTGGAGCCTTTGAGAATGAAAGATCCTCAGTGGCAGTAGGCAAAATATTGACTTCATATTCAGTCAGGTTTAATAATGAACTGTTTACCCTAGGACAGGCGCATTGCAATATTCTCCTCAATCTTGGGCTACTTCTTCAGCAGCCTTCAAATCCTCAGTCATCTTTGTTTTCCTGCCTGCCAACCTTGGGCAGAGTTCAGCCATGAGGTCACTTCATAGCTTCACTCACCCACTACATGCAATATATCCAAAGTGTCACCACTAAGCCTAGCTATGACCCTTTGATCCTGTGCAATGGACCCAACCTATTACTACCCATGAGTGTGGTATGTATCAGGATTTCTCCACAAAATTCCACATCCACCAGGATCACCCTCCCCAAGAAGACAGCAATAGAATCTAGAATTCTTGAAGGAGATGTAGAAAAATTTGAAGGCCAGTCAGGAAGCTGGCAAAAACATAGAGATGAGAGTGAAGGAGTATGGCGAGCAGTAAAGAGGATGATCTGAAGGGTATAGAGGTTGGTGTTGATGAGTAATAAGTGGGAAAGAAGCTAAATACTCAAGCTGGGAACTCAGAAAGGGCCTGGGCTTTCAAGAGTAAAAGACTGAGTTTTATCTGGTGAACAATCAAAAAGATAATGGACAAAGTCACCTGTATTAGAAAGATTAATCAGACTGTATAGGCCATAGGAAATGAGCAGGAAAACACACTCAAATGTTAAGGTTTAAGGGAGGCATTAAGTGCCTTGACAGACAAGGCAAGAAGAAACTAAGCAGAAGGAGTTTACTAGTCATGGGGACAAAAAAGGAAAAAGACAGTAGAAAATAATTGTAAGTTTTGTGTATTATTCACTCCACTGTAAAAAATGCAAATGCACAATGAATGCAGACGCATTGAACTGGAGTTTCTGAGGGTGATATCAGGTGTGAACTTTCCAGAGGCTCTGTAAGCTCACCATAAAAAACCTCTAGCCTACAGAGCAAAGCACACAGGTTCTGGGCTCATTACCTTCCAGTCAGCCTTCTCAGACTTCTGAGCCAGTGAAAAGATTTACACAGTGCTGAGGGATGTCACGATATACACAGAAGACAGTGGCAGATTGCCCAACTCTTAGGAATAGTAGAAGCCTAATTGTGCTTCTGACTTTAAGAACAAGAAATCAGTGGAGGAGGAAGATGACTATGGAGTGGGACATCAGTTGGAAAGGACTTCTAGAGGAACTGAGACATAGTCCAGACCTTACAGGGTGAACTGTAGCCCAAGACAGGGGGACAGTGAAAGTGGACAAAGCATTGTGTAGTATTGTTCTGAGCCGCAGAGTATTGTTCTGAGCTGCTTACATTTAGAGCAAGCATGTCAAACTCAAAGGCTAACATGGGCCAAATAAACAAGGTTTAAGTTTATGTGGGCCGGAAAAAAAAAAGCATCAATTTTCATAGAAATATAGGTTTATTTTGATAGAGACATGCTGAATACAAAAAGCTGAAATAAGTGAGTAATCGTTAACATAAGAAAACATTTTAATAATAATATTTTTCTTTAACATTAACTTATCAGACACTGAATAACTGCACAAATTAATACCCATAATGCAAATAAACCTATTTTTTTTGTTCTCCAAAAGTGAAATATTTCTTGTTGCGTACACCAAACAAGTCAGTCCAAGACTAATGACGTGGCAAGCAGCTGCCAAAATATTCGCTGCTAGTATTAGTGGAGAGAAATGGTGCGCCTGCACATAAGGCACATAAAGGAAGTGAATGCAACACAATTATAGCGATCAGTCATTGGTGAACATTGTAGTTTGTTATTAATAACTAGAGGCCCGGTGCACAAAAATTTGTGCACTCGGGGGTGTCCCTCAGCCTGGCCTGTGCCCTTTTGCAGTCTGGGACTCCTTGGGGGATGTCCACCTGGGTGTGCCTGGCGAGCCTGGGTGAGGGGCAGAGGGCCGTTTCAGGCTGCCCACAGCCCCTTCAGGGTTCAGGTCCCTACTGGGATGCCTGGCTAGAAGTAGGTATCTGGGATTTATTTAACTTCTATAATTAAAACTTTGTTGCCTTGGTCCCCTGCTCAAAGCCTGGGTTGCCCCTGGTCCCAGCCTGGCAGGTATCTGGGGTTTGTTTATCTTCTATAATTGGAACTTTGTAACCTTGAGTAGAGCTCAGGGCCCACAGGACCCTGGCTTCCTCCACTGCCTGGGGCAACCCCAGCTCCACCATCATAGTTGAGTTAATTTGCATATTTGCTCCTGATTGGTTGGTGGGTGTGGCTTATGGGTATAATGGATGAGGGTCAATTTGCATATTACTCTTTTATTAGATTAGATTATGTAAAATAGGATATTGTAAAAATTAAGTTAGGAAATTTTTATTAAAATGTTTCTTACATACCGTTATATTGGCTGGGCCACAAAAATATTCATTGTGGGAGGGGGTTTGACATGCTTGGTTTAGAGAACAGATGAGGCCAGGTGAGCCTCCCTCTGAGCTGCTCCTCTGTACAAGGCTGTTGATCCTAATGAAGGCCATGGGGCAAGCACATTTACCTCTACTTTTCCCATCTCTCCTATTTGTATCTGGTCCTCTTCAACCACATAACAGCTTTTGTTTTTACACACTGCTTGTACAATACACATTAAATTCACTCACACTAAGATACAAATGACATATAATCCCTTATGTTATTCTGGCATGTTCTGTGTAGTGAAGTTACTAATAGAAAACGTATTTCATTCTCACTACAGCTCAATAGAGTAGGGAGGTCAGCAACTATCCCCTTTTATAGATAGGAAAAGAAAGTCCCAGAGAACCTAACTGGCCAACTCCTAGCACAGGACTACTAAGTGGAGAACCGAACCGGGAGATGTGGGCACAGTTTCTCTCTGCCACCTTGTTCTGCATCTTGCAGCAGTATTTTCATTTCAACAGGGATCAGAGTCCTGTGCTAAAGGCATGTGGCTCTAACTTAGGACTTTGGACATCAATCTGGAGATAGAATTATTCTTTCAGCAAAGCCCTGAGTCACCCTACATAAATTATGCCTTTGTCTTTCACATTACCTGCTAGCTGTGTAGTCATAGGCAAGTTAGAGGAAATGATCTGAGCTTCTCTTAACCTGCCCATCAAATGGAAATAACTATGACTGCTTCATAGGGTTTTTCTGAGAATTTCCTAAAATATACCTGGATAATGTCTTTGCCACATAGGAAGCCTCAATAAACCTCATTTTCTCTTTTCCTTCTCTTCCCCATTATACCTACACACAAGGCAAGCCATGCCAAGTCAGAACCACAGGCTCACCCAGACCCTGCAAACGCCTTTATTGCCCCCTCTGTTTCTGCTTTTAGCCCTTTCTCTCTACCCTTCATTCCTGTGTCTAGCCACACCAGCCGCCCTTCACTTCTCAAACTAGCCAAGCATTCCCCTCCTGGGTACTTGTGTAAATGCTGGTTCCTCTGCCTAAAATCCACTCAACCTTACTCCAGCCCCCCTTGCTCTTCATGCCCCAGGTTTCAGCCCAAGTGTCACTCCTTCAGGAAGGACTGAAGTGGGTTCCTCCTGTGATTCTCTCTCTCTGCACCCTGTCATTTTCATTGTTATTATGATTTGTAAGTGTATGTAAATTCTATGCTTACGGATTTAATGTCTGTTTTCTCCACTAGACTACAGACTCTCATGTTGGCTACTATCTTCATAGTACCCAGTATAGAATCTAATATATACGCATGTTCCATAAATATTTTTTAGCTGTTTTTTGGATGAATGCTATTCTTTTCTCTCCCCTTTTGGATATACTCCTATAGCCTTCTTACCAAACCATATAGTGCATTACACACGCACACGCACACATGCACACGCACATACACACAATTCCCATGGAGCCATATCCCTGACCATTTCATTTTTCCCCCCAACATTTATTCATACATTACCATGAATTAGGTTGCATTCTCTGGTTGTTTCATGCTTCCCTAATCACATCGTTAATTTTTAAAGAGCTAAAAGTCCAACGAGATTTTTTTTAGAATCCCCCATAAACCTAGTAGAGTAGCGGGAGCATGTTTTGGTGCTTAGTAATTTCTTGGTGAATGAATGAATAGATCAATCCGTCAACCTTGGTATATCCCTTTTGCACAGAGAAAATCTTCGCATAGCAAATATGGAGATATTGTCACAGCAAAACAATTTCTAACCATAGCCCACTGCTGTGGTCCCTCTTCTTGAGTTATTATATTGAGTTTCAATAAGAAGAAAACAATCTTATCTTGAAAGGGGGTTTTGATTTATTTTTAATAAGAAAGCCTGAAGTGGAAGCTTGCATTTTCCCCCAAATTTAATAATAGCACTAGTAACGCCTTCCACTTTCTGCTGGCCTTATTTCAAGTGTGACTTTGAAGCTCCCAGTTAAGCTTCTGTTAAGATGCAATAGCAAGACAGCTATAACCAAACCCACCCAGAGGAGAGGTCACAGAGCAGGGGCATCTGTCTAGTCTAAGCATGTTTTCAGAATCAGTCAGTCCAATTCAGAAATGGGCAGAGAACTTAAAGGAAACATCAGGTTACTTGATGCCTCTGTACTTAAACATCTGGGGTCCTGATAGTAAACCCTGGTAACTTTGACAAGTAAAGAAATAGCTTTTGATCTTGCTTGCTTCCTTCACTAACAACTAGAACAAAACAAAATGCATATGGGTAAAATGTTATGCTCAAAACAATAACTTACTGAATTAGGGTTTCCATTTCTACATTTGCCCTGTTATTCTGAGGCAGAAACTTCAGTTTACTGGTTGCCCTGCCAGTAAACCTCAGATTGCTTAGTTGCTCATGTTATCAGTACTTTTAATGGTTAACAACAACAAATACAAGCATATATGTGCACACATATATATTTACTATTTGTTGTAATATATGCATTTTAATTTACTTTGACAATTGTCTAGCAGGTTCTGTCTAGTTAGTAGTATCTTCCCCAATTTTGTATTTGATCATACAGGCCAGGAAAAGGAAACCAGGTTTGCTAAATACCCATGAACATTGTCAAGGTTGGTATGAGGTCTGTTCTTCATGTGGCGTCTCTTAATCACCTGTTTTCCTACCCCTGCTTGGCTTTGTGACAATTAAAAGAGCCTATCAGAGAAGACCGCTAATGAGTCCCCTTCCATCCCCATTTCTCAGGCTACAGAAGTCCTGAAGGTTAATGGAGGGCCATGCTATTCAAACAGCAGGTGTGGCTGAGACAGAAGCTCCTGGTGCTGGGAAGCCTTGCTGTTGGGAGTCTCCTGTATCTAGTCGCCAGAGTTGGGAGTTTGGATAGGTAGGTGATTAAACGCATACCTGTGCCCATGTGACTTTATGTGTTTCTTGACTTAAACTTCCTTAGGACATAATTGTAAACCTACCCTTTTGTTTTCCTCCTTCAAAATTCCCAAGAAACATGCTTTTTTGCAGTATTGACTTTGATCTATTGAGCCTTTAAAACAGAGATCCAAGTTGCTCCAACCAAGTGTTTGTCAGGATCCATTTGTATTCTGTGGGTGTTGACAATTATTTTTGGAGAAGGGATAAAGTCATGTACAGGAGAAATGTCATTTTCTAGAGCTCACTGTGGTCTGTGTGCATCTGACTGTTGATCTCTAGCCATAGTAAAATGGTGATGATGTATTTAGGTATCTTCATTTTGAAATTTATGAGTGAGCCATTAATGGTCTACCAGGAGAGTTAAAATTAATGTTTGCGCCTATAAAGGAGCTCATCAAATTTGGAACCCACTGCCCTGGAAAGATGGCTGCAGGTGAGGGGAGTTTGAACTCTGTTAATTAGTCTGGTTTCCAGGAGTTGAATGTACCAGATAAGGAGTTTGTCACTCAGAGTAATTGTGCAGAAACCAATGGAAAATCTATGGAGAGGAAATTTACAGAGCTAGGAGTTGGCTCTAAATAAGCAAACAGTTGAAAGGTGCTCAACCTGCAGAAGTCGAGCAATATCATCCGGCTTCACAATGAATACCTCTGGGCTGTCCAACATCCAGTATGACTGTGAAGGACAGAGAGTTGAATTTATGAAATGTGAAACTTTCTTCTTTGCTCTTTAAATTAACTATTGCTCTGGAGAGGCTGAAGTATGTTCTCCATGCATTCAGTTCCCATTTTCTGTGAAAATGCAACCAACTTTAAAATGAAAATATCTCCCTTGCTGTTTTCCTTTTCTAACCTATAGATCTTATCACTATAGATATTTATCAAATAATATAGCAATGGTCTTTATTTTCCTTCTGCCAGTGTCAATTTTGACTGGTAAAGTGAACCCCTTTATGTTTTTCAATTAAAAAATCCAGAGTAAACATCCATGTATTAGTTGCTAACTATGCAAAATGGTATAATCCAGAGCTTATCACTGACTTCAAGTAGTTCCCTAAAAGTAGTGTTTAGTTATTAGTGAAAAGCCTTAAGGTGACATCATTGTCCTATGTCCATAAAGGAACTTTTATATCAAGTTCTTCCCAATCATTTCCTTTTTATTGAGTAATTGATCTAATGTTCACTAATGTATTAGTTACTTAGTTGATTCTTTTCATTTTTCACCTGGTCTATAATCTCAAATGGGATCGTTTTTATAAGGAGTTAGATTGCTTATTGGGCTTTCTCAAAAGTTCTCAAGAGTCTGCGTGAATTACATCTAAAATTTACACATGCTGACTTACGCTTATCTTTTAGGAACTCCGAATGGGAGGCTGAGTTCCGTTACTTTTACTGTTCCTTCCAATCTTTAGAGTCCATATTACATAGTCTGAGCCCCATGCTCAGATCTACTCTTCAAGAAGTCAGAATAAGGTGATATTTTCTCCAATTTTGAGTTATGGAGTCCAACAAGCAATTGTTCTGCAGGCTATGAGCTCCCAAGGTAGCAGGTAGGAAGAAGAAGGAAAGAAGAAAAATGGCTCTTTCTAGAGGTAGGAAAAGGACTCTATTTCAGCCTCTCTCAGCCAGAATTCCTCAAGAGAATTAAGTCCTACAGAAAAGGATTTACTATTGCCTTAATTCTTTCAAGGATGACAGACACTAGCATCTTCTAGATGCACAAGAGAGAAGTCCATCCAGTATATGGACTTCTTGGGGAATGGATGTCTTGGGGGCTTTGTGCTTACTTGTCAATCAAGAAGAGCTAAAAGATGAATTTGTCACAATTAAAAACATCTTTGACTATATGTGTGTTGCTACTTTTATATCTTTAATTTAGAACTCCAGCATTAATCTTTATAAATTTGTAAAAGCAAAATTTATGTTTCTCTAACATGGTGACTGTGATTAACTATTTTTATAGCACTCCGTATTTTCATGTTTTCCACAATGAGCATGAGTTGTGTTTAAAATCATTTAAAAAAAAAACAAGCACCACAAAAAAATGTTTATGTTTTTGCTCAAGCATTTGGATAGACAGCTGTTTACACAGAGCACAGGCCAAACCCTTTCTCCTCAGTTCTGCAGAATGCCTTGGCATGACCTTGAGGTTTTCCTCTTCTCTTTTAATTGTAAACATTACAGAAGATACAAAAGGTACAATAGAGTCTCTTGGGAAATGTAAGAAAGAAACTTATTGCCACAGAGAAGTGGACATAGACTCCAAATTATTGGGATAACTAGAGGTTTCAGTTGAAGACATTAGCTTAACAGTCATTTTTACCACTATTCTACCCTTTACCAAGATGGTTAAAATGCCTTTCCAAATAAACCTAGGGAAATTTTAATGAATTTCAGTTCAATTCCAGACTATACCCCAAAGGAAACTCAATGTGCTAACCATATATATTAGCCATGCCAAATTATATAGCCACGCCAGACTAATAGCATTATAATTATCACCACACTTTTTCTCTGAGAGAAGCAATGGTGTGGTTCATTATTTAAAGCAATGTTGAAGTGGGAATCCTCCTTTCTGGCTCCATTGATTATATCCTTCCTTCATGAGCTTGAGTTCCTGATCTAAATGGACTTGGCAATGAGGACCTGAAGTTTCTGGTCCTTAAAGCCATGTTGATTTCTGATCCCAGGTGTAAGTGATATACAGCACTTGCTGATGGCATTGGGTTTGTTCCTACATTCAACCAAGTAAAAACATAGCCCTGACCTCTTTAGATAGAAAGAAAAAGAAATACAGTACACTTCCAGCTGTCCCTAAGGCCAACGACAGAAATTCTCAAGAGGATGAAAAGCTCAGCAAGTGCCAATTTTGGAATTTTTCAGGTTGATGATGCAAATCACCAAAGGCAAAGACTGCAACCTCTTTTCAGATTGTATACCAACAGTTTTTAAAAGCCATATGAGTGCTGCAAGATAGAAATACACACGAAAGCCTGAAGACTAGCTGCCCTTCTAGCTGCCCTTCAGTCTCCCAGCTAAGGATTATAATCTTTCACCTTTCACATTCTCTAAATAATGTTAACTGCTGAGCTGTTAAAAAGCTATTAGTATGACTGGTGTCACTTGTCTGTCCTGTACTGTGTGAACATAAGTACATGCCGTAGTCAATTAAGTGCTTGGTGAATAAAAAATTTAAAGAGCACTAATAAAAAAAAATCGCATCAATTATTTGTGCTCCATTGAATACAGTGTTGCTTAAAATAAAATTTCTCAAGCATATGTTCATTGTGGATTGCGTCAGACAGGGAAACAAAGATTTTATTTATGCATTTAAAGTCTTACTGGGGCTGGTGAACCAGAAAAAGGAGAATCTAGTTGCAGTGAGGTTCTTACAGTGTCTCTCTGTTGTTTGCAGGCTACAACCCATTTGCCCCATTGAAGGCCGATTCGGAGCCCGTGGACAGGCTGAATTCCCTCTCCGTGCCCTGCAGTTTAAGCGTGGCCTGCTGCACGAGTTCCGGAAGGGCAACGTTTCCAAGGAGCAGGTTCGCCTTCATGACCTGGTCCAGCAACTGCCCAAGGCCATTATCATTGGGGTGAGAAAAGGAGGCACCAGGGCCCTGCTTGAGATGCTGAACCTCCATCCAGCTGTGGTCAAAGCCTCTCAAGAAATCCACTTTTTTGATAATGATGAGAATTATGCCAAGGGCATTGAGTGGTACAGAAAAAAGATGCCTTTTTCCTACCCTCAGCAAATCACAATTGAAAAGAGCCCGGCATATTTTATCACGGAGGAGGTTCCAGAAAGGATTTACAAAATGAACTCATCCATCAAGTTGCTGATCATTGTCAGGGAGCCAACCACAAGAGCTATTTCTGATTACACTCAGGTGCTAGAGGGGAAGGAGAGGAAGAATAAAACTTATTACAAGTTTGAGAAGCTGGCAATAGACCCTAATACCTGCGAAGTGAACACAAAATACAAAGCAGTAAGAACCAGCATCTACACCAAACATTTGGAAAGATGGTTGAAATACTTTCCGATTGAGCAGTTTCACATTGTGGATGGAGATCGCCTCATCACAGAGCCTCTGCCAGAACTTCAGCTCGTCGAGAAGTTCCTAAATCTTCCCCCAAGAATAAGTCAGTACAATTTGTATTTCAATGTTACCAGAGGGTTCTACTGCTTGCGATTTAACGTTATCTTTAATAAGTGCCTGGCTGGCAGCAAGGGGCGCATTCATCCAGAGGTGGACCCCTCTGTCATTACCAAATTGCGCAAATTCTTTCACCCTTTCAATCAAAAATTTTACCAGATCACTGGGAGGACACTGAACTGGCCCTAAAATAGTACGTCATACAACACCATGTGTTGTACCTGGAGATATGCAATGTCTCCTCTAGATTAAAATATGCACTTTTCTGAGGCACAACTGTCGAAGTCATGTTTCCATCTCTACTTGTATATACACAGTGTGTGACCAAATATAAGACCAGTTCTTTTTCTACTGAAAATGTACAAAACAATTTGCTGTCTGCATAGTTGCATCTTTGAGACGAGTTACTAAAAAAAGAGGTGGTGGTATTGGGGAAAAGTGATTTTATCTATTCTCAAAGAGTTAGTCTTCCTTTGAGTAGAATTTGTCACCTACCATTTATATAAATTGAAGCCGAAAGATGAATGTCTGAAAAGTACCAATGGCTGTGAAGCTGCAGGAAGGAGAGGATTCGGTCATGCATTCTTTTCTAAGGGAAAACTGGCTCTTTAATTCAGATGCTGAATTAGTGCCATGAAAACAGAAAATGCTATTTTCTTATGATTTAAAAGGATGTCTTAACTCATAAAATTGACTTTGTTCCAAAGTTCCTGTGGTGATTTTGCACTATTGTTTTCTCATATGGCCCATGATGTCACTTGTAGCATGTCAATCATACATTGGAAAGTCCTTCCACTTCCATGTTCTATGTCAACAAAGAGAAATGTCATGTACATAATGTATATTATTGTAAATACTTGTTTCACACTAAGTAACTCTATTTTGTAAACTGAATATGGCTATTTAATTTATTGTGAAAATTAAATTTATTGTGGTATTTAAAGATGGAATGGATTAAAATTACGCTATGTGCAACTTTTCTTTTCAACTCATTTCTGTTTTACATGGCCCCTGCTGGCTCCCCAAATCAAAGCTGTTTATGTGCACATTGAGAGCACCTGGAAACGCACTTCTCCATTGGATTTTTGTAGCCTTGTGAGATTTGTTTACGAAGTGAAGTTGAGTATATTAAGAAAAGTCTCAACTATCTGGAAATCTAGTAAAATAGCCCACAAAGAACACTAGTGCTGCTCTGCTACAACTTTAAAACAATTAATTTTCTTGCAGATGCTGCTGTTCCAGGAGAAAGACAAGAAATACTTTAACATAATCGATGCAGGGAAGAATCACAATTTTATTTGAACCTCTAATCATAGTCAGACCAGTAGAGAAATTGAGTAAAATGAGATTAGAAAATGTACTGAAAGCTGCTGATGCTTCAAAAGTGAATACAAGCTCTCCAAACTCCTTCCTTAAGATGAAAATATTATCAATGTACTCAGAAATGATCAAAGTGTGTAGTGTTGTTATTACTAACCTAAACATATAACTCATATTTCCATCCAGAGAAATTAATGCTAATATTGGGTTCTTACTAACATCAAATAGATTATATATGCTTACATATAATTCAGGCAACCATGGAAAGAGGTTAGAAAGAGGTATTAGCAAAAATAATAATAATAAAAGATGGATTTTTCCCCATCACAATTGTTTACATTTGAGAGTTTAGTTCAACACCCTACTGAGAGTGCCTAGAGAAATCAACAAGTTACAATGGATTTTTCTCTGAGTTGTTTATCCTGTCCAGTGATTTGATGGTGAGCTTTTACAAATAAATAGCCCTTTCCCTCCCAGTGTCGGTATATATTGCTTCTCAAGCTACAGTCTTGGTAATCTTTGCTGTTTCAGTTAGCAGTGGTGCTGTTCTCTCAGCATGGAGCAAACCTGACACCAACACTGACAGGCTGGCCTCTCATTCATTGTGCAATAACTCTGGAGTGAGAGTCTTCGGTCTTAATGTCAATCACATCTCCCTTCCACCATGAATGGAATCAAATATAAGGAATCTGTCATCAGATTTCCCTGTGCCTCAACTCTCAGCTAATCATCAGAGGAAACTCTTTGAATACTACATTCAGGACACCTTGTCATCATTAATTTTATTACAACTATTCCTAGAGCACTATACAGCTAATAAGTTTTAAACCAGTGACTGTCAAATTATGCTGCGTTGAAATACTGATGTTTCAAAAACTTACCCTAGGTATTCCACCAGGAAAATTGAAAAATAGCAATCCTTTTCAAGACTCATAGAGAAATTGTAAAACCAATGAACAGGAGTTTCTCTGTAATAATCTTTTATATTCCTACTTTTTCTTAAAACTTTGCTACTGCTACCAACAGTGTATATCAGAGTTCATTTTAAAATTCTATTTGATTTATGCTGACTTTTATAACTTGTTATTTTTAGCTCAATAAGCCAGCATTTTTGCATCACATTCAGAAAAAAAAAGTGCTGTAATTTCCAGTTATTCCACTTCCTAAATAAGTTTGAGAATTGTTTTAAAGTTTGGAGCCTCCCCACAGAGATCCGGCCTGGGGGAGTGGGTGGGTGTGGAGGCAAGTTTCATTTCACTGAAACAACAAACAAGTAAACAAAAACCACAGCCTCAACTGATTGGGCTAGGCAGAGAAATAAAAAGCCTATGACATAATAGCATACTGCCACTGGAGGCTTTGAACCTCCTTGTTTAGAAAAATGTTTCCTATTGTCATCAAACAAGGACGGGAGACTTCTGGAGAAATCGTCAGCTCATTGCAACAGCCCCACCAGGGTTCTCTTGAATAAGTTATTCCTTTCACAACATGAAAACTATATTCCCTCCAGAGGCCTGGTTGGCACCATGTGGCTTTGTGAAACAGTTCTAGCTGCAAAGAGAAAGAAACCATGTAAGCGCTGGTGACATTTCTGCTGGACCATAAAGCTGAAATTACACCATTTGGGAAGCCAAGGATTCCAATTATACAAACAGGAATTAGAGTCTCAAGGGAGTGAGAGACCCCATTGAGAGTGCTTATAGAACAGAGGGGGAAAGACACACACAAACCCATAGACAAGACATCCCAAATCCAAGTATATCACCTACTCACTTGAAATCACCTCACTAAAACCCTCAAATGATTAAGGTGATGACTTTTCCAACTAATTGCCTACTAGTGAAGAAAAAAACCAAAAACATTAAGCTAATGTATGATAAATCAAAGGCATGTAAGTCCCTCATATTCACATCTGATCTGAGAGTTGGGACCTTTTGAGTTGATGACCAGCAAGAACAGTCATTAATTTATACTCCAGATCCACTAAAGCTGATGGAGCCAATGACAGCACTACTTGGGGTGCTGCACCTGGCACAAGGGTCCTACAAGAAGACAAGCTCAAGAACCTGTGGGAGTTTTACTGGAACACTGGAGAGGTACTGCTGCTAAGGGAAGGTGGGGACTCAGGACAGACAGGTGCAGTCCAAATCCCAGCATTTTCAATAAGCTTCTGCTGTGTCCAAGCAGCTTGCTAAATAGGACTGCTTTCCTAAAGCCCAATTTAAGAATTTTCCAGGGATGGGAAATTTCAAATGATTATAAATAGTGTCTTCCTGCTGACGTTTTTGTGCTGTTTCCGCATACTCAGCAGCCATTTTCCACTTAAGAGAATAGTCTACAGTCTAAGGAGAGAGAGAGAGAGAGAGAAGAGAGAAGAGAGAAGAGAGAAGAGAGAAGAGAGAAGAGAGAAGAGAGAAGAGAGAAGAGAGAAGAGAGAAGAGAGAAGAGAGAAGAGAGAAGAGAGAAGAGAGAAGAGAGAAGAGAGAAGAGAGAAGAGAGAAGAGAGAAGAGAGAAGAGAGAAGAGAGAAGAGAGAAGAGAGAAGAGAGAAGAGAGAAGAGAGAGAGAGAGAGAGAGAGAGAGAGAGAGGAAAAAAGAAAACTTTGCTGGAAACATTCTCCTTCAAAATGATGAAATCCAGCAAAATCATAGCAATTTGGACTAAAAAGGTGAAAATATAGAATATATTAAGGCAAATTAATTGCTATTATTCTCTACTACACAAAGTGCCAAACTATAATAACAATATATTGAAAAACATCTAATTGTACCTGTTTTATCAAATAAAAATCTCTTAATTGGTATTTTTTTCCAAATTGGTGTTACTCAAGTATTTCAATAACAGTTTTTCTTCTTAAGGAGGTTATGCATGCCCCCAGGTATCTGTTTATCAATTTTTATAGCTAGTGCAAGGATGAAATTTGACCAAAGTATGATAATTTGATAAGGGTTTAATAAATGGTACCTTACTACATATCTCAAAAAAACATTGTGCACTTTGAAAGATTTATTTATAATTACATTTGATTGTACCTTTGAGGAATAAGAATGACATTTCATAATGATTAGAGAGGGATTGAGGAGTTGAAAAGGCATGCTACACTGATAGCAATATGTATTTCCTATAGCAGGGACCTGATTGGTGTCAGTCACATAAAGCAAGCTGCAGCATGCCTGCTGCTCCCTTATAGGGCTAGTTCTGCCACTTCTGAATTCATGAACATAAAAGTTTCCAAGTCTTAGGGAACTGTTGATAAAAGGATTGTTTCTAAACATACATGTCATCCCTCTTTAAAGAGTCCACTGAGAAGGTGAGTCACTCCCAGTAGATTGGGAACTTCATTTCAAAGAGCTGACTTTCTTCTGGCTCACACTGCAACATTTCTAAATTCACACAACTCTGATTTGCATTTCCTTTCCTTTAATGACATCAGGGGAAAATCATGAAGGCCAACTACAAAACTGGCTGTTCCTTTAGTGAGGGCACTAAAGGTTTGAACATCCTCTAATCTAATAAAAGAGTAATATGCAAATTGACCCTCACTCCATTACACCTAAGCCATGCCCACCATCCAAGCCATGCCCACCAGCCAATCAGAGCAACTGTATGCAAATTAACCCAGTCAAGATGGCAGCCGACAGCCATGGAACTAGAGCAAACAGGAGGCTTTCGTTGCACCAGCAATGGAGGAAACTGCCTGCCTAGGCCAGCTGGGCCTCTGCTCAAGGCAACAATGTTTCAAATTTAGAAGTCATGGAGCTAAGGCAAACAAGAGGCTTTGTTACCTGTCTAGGCCTCTGCTCAAGGCAACAAAGTTTCAATTATAGAAGATAAATAAACCCCAGAAACCTGATTCCAGCCAGCCTCGCTGGGACGTTGGGTCAATGGGAGCTGTGGGCAGTCTGAAAATGGCCCTCAGCCCCTCACCCAGGCTGGCCACATCCCCATGGGGTGAGGGTTCCCACTGGGGGGCTTGGCCAGCCTGCAAACAGCCATCAGCCCATCACCCAGGCTGGCCAGACATGCCAGCAGGTGGACATCCCCTGAGGGGCCCCAGACTGTGAGAGGGCACAGGCTGGGCTGAGGGACCCCCCCCACAAGTGCACAAATTTTTGGGCACCAGGCCCCTAGTATCTAATAAAAGAATAACATGCAAATTGATCAACACTCCAACACACCAGATGGCTGCCCCATGTTGACACAAGATGGCCTGCAAGGGGAAGGCATTTTGGGGCAACTAGGCTTTCAGGGGAGGATAGTTAGGAGTGACCAGGCCAGCAGGGGAGTGCAGTTAGGGGCCATAGGGCTGGCAGGGGAGCAGTTAGGCATCAATCAGGCTGGCAGGGGAATGGTTAGGGGGTGATCAGGCTGGCAGGCAGAAGCAGTTAGGGGCAATCAGGTAGTCAGGCAAGCGGTTGGGAGCCAGCAGTCATGGATTGTGAGAGGGATCCCAGATTGGAGAGGGCACAGGCTGAGCTGAGGAACACACACACACACACACACACACACACACGAATTTCGTGCACTGGGCCTCTAGTAGAGTATAAAAGAACTTGTAATTGATGCATGGTAGGTCATCTAACACTAGGTCCTTGTTGGAGCCCCTTACACATCCAGCGTGGTTCAGGGTTCCTGTTCAGGGTTCGAGTTCTGAAGGAGGCCACACACAAAATGGAGAGAGACTAGAAAAGAATCAATTTGGAAATTGAGGGACCAGGCATGGAGCCTTCCTCTACCAGGGTAGACTGCTCACTGATGCCTGGGTCTCACCAGCCTTTTATTGAGTGTCTGAGAAAACAACCATATCCTTAGGCAGGAAATTCCAAGCAAGAATTTTACATGTAATTAACAAGTGGGGATTTGCTATAATTGACAATGTTTCAACTTAAACAATGGGTGCATAGCTCTGACCTTTCAGAGCAACTAAGGTAGGTTAAAAACAATCAGTTTCCAGCATCAAAACAATCAGTTTCCAGCAGGTCCTGCAAATAAATTTCAAAGTCAAGTCTACCAGCAACACCAGATGACAATATCACCACACCAAACAGAGTTAATAGTATAATAGGGTCGGTTAAAGTTTAGAAGCCAGAGGAAGGAGCAACTAATTCAACCTGGAGGAGTCAGGAGGATGTCAGTGAGATGATGCTTAAATGGAGGACAAGATCATTAAGATCATTGTACCTCACAAGGCAGACAAGCAGGAAAAATGTACTTCAGGATGAGAGTCAGAACAAAAGCAAGAGGTCTGGAAGAAATTAGGAAGTCCACAAAGCTGGACATTGGAGCATGTGTGAGAGAAGATGAAAGCTAAGAATGGAAACTGTGCCAGAGCTTCCCAGGCCTTGAGCAAGCCTTCCCTGTGGGCATACCCCACCACTCAGGATGAGGATCCCTTGCCTGCCTTCTTGGGTCTGTATCTGCTGATCCATAGAAGTTACATACTTAAGAATGGAGATGAGATGAAGTAATTATTCTAAGTCTTCTTTCAAACAACTGTTGCTCAGAGAATTATAGTTTTCCTTCCCACTCTTGTTTACTTTTTGGATCTCTCACTTCTCTTCTTGGCCAGCAGCTTTGCTAAAGCTGATGGAATCCTTCGGATCTGGCTCATTTTTTCATGAGGACTGAGGCAAAGGTATCTTTTGAAAGCCAGCTCTCTGCACATGCAGTCTGTGAAAATTATATTGTCCGTCTGCCACTGAGCATCTCACTGTAAGTCCGCTCATCCTGAAACCAGGGCACATAGGAATGAGAATAAATCAAACACAACATTCTCCCACAAGAAAGGCATAATAACAGTGTTTTCAAAAGTGTGCGGGGAATATATCTGTTTCATTGGAAACAAAGGATATGTAAGCTAAATTTTGGGGGGTGGAATGGACAAGTCAATTCATCTCTCTAGCTTCAACTTCCTATTAAATAAAATGGAAGAATCGGAATAAGGGATGTTTAAGATATTTCAATATGATGTTGCACCAATCGATTAAAGTGATGATTGGAGAATTCCTTGTAACATTGTCACAGAATCAGGAATCTAAATGTGGAGTAAAAAGAGGTCAGATTCAATGTACTCTGCTGTTCTTGCACATAGGATTGCTCCAAAATGCTTTGCGTCTGTGGTTTTGTGTGTAGGAGATATTCTTCGTCACCATTCCTTTGAAACCAGTCTGTCCTTCAATTTAACCTTATTCTCAGCTTTGGCTTCTAACTTTCTCCTTCTGAGTTAGTGAACTTTTACTGTGTAATAAAACACCCACAAACATCTTACTTAGTTCAGAATGCTACTGCTCATCTGGGCAGTTCTACTGGTCTGGTCAGGCTTGGCTCCACTCTGCTGACCTTCCTCATGCACCTGTGGTTTCTGGCAGATAAGTTGATGATCTAGGGTGTCCTCTCTTAAATGTCAGGTGGCTTGTGCTACTATTTGGGTTGGTACCACTTGCTGATGCTGACTTTTAGCTGCATGACAACAATGCCTGGGCCAGTGTCTCATCACTTAGTAGACCTGCCTGGGCTTCCTCAGATGGTAGAGGGGTGTAAAAATGAACAGGAGATGCAAGCACTTTTCAACCATCTGCTTGCACTATGTCTGAAATTTCTCATTGGCCAAAGTGTGTCACATGGCCAAGCCCACAGTCCGTATGAAAGAGGACTACAAAACCTTGGACCTTTCAACCTTGATTCTATCATGATAAAAATTATAATTACTAGGTGTAATAATATGGATTTTTATTTAATAATGTGAATTTTTTCAATAGATGGAGTTGCATATATGTTAATATATATGCAATTTGATATGTATGCTATTTTGTTGTATTGACAGCAAGCTTCAAAACTTCATATGTCAAATTTGCTGGAGGTGTTAACATCATAGATATTTTTACGCTTAAAAA
>PVJC01015852.1:0-34468 GCA_004026665.1 Murina feae
CTATCTTCTCTGGGTATCTGGTTATATAGTTTTTTCTCTCCTCTGTCAGGAGTCTTCTTTCTTCTCCAGCTGCAAGCTGTCTCCCAGCTCGATCTCCACTGCCAATTCGGTCTGGAAGCTACTCGTTTCAGCTGCTTTCCCTATCTGCTCTGGGACAAGGCACTGTATACGTCTGCCTAAACCGCCGCCATTTTTTTTTTCCTCGGGGTTGGGATTCTTGAGCTGAGATGTAAAGGAGGGAGAGACGGGAACTGAAGCAGGGGAAAGTATATCTGGTTTTCCTCTTAATGCCTTCTTTTTTTGGCAACTGAGGGGGTTGTTCTTCCTGTTTTCTCCACTGTCTGATCACACACCCAGTGGGAGGAGGTCCAAATTGTCTCTCTGCTGCTCCATTTGCATGTTCTTCTGCATAGCTGATTACATTCAGTTTGAATTTTGCAGAGTAAGGCAATCGCTTACTGGTATTTATCTTTTAATTTTTGACATCTTTATGGGCTCGGAATGCTCCAATCCCTGTTGCATCTGCTCACTCTCCACCTTCACCTTCAACTACGGCATTAGCTAATGTAAGTAACAATAAGGCTCATGACTGGAGGAAGCCTGTTTGACAAGGTATGGGCAGCTACACACTCATGAGGCTCCTTCCTTGGCTCACTTCCATGTATAAGATGCCCCTCGATCTACAGTCTAATGATTTTAGAAAAAATAGCATTTTATACACAGAAAAATACAATATTCTGAACTATCTCTCTATGAAGCTCTCACAGGACTGTGCATCTAAGCTTTGATTAAGACATTTGGCCAAATGTGGTTCATGTTACCAGACTTTGATAAGAAAATTACTACAGACATAGAGAGTGTCTGAATATCTCTCCAATATTCAAGATCATGGGGGATGGACTTCTCACTTTGAGAAGTATATAGACCAGTTTAGATTTTTTGAACTCATGTGTTACATGTGGCCAGAACCACACAGTGATCATAACACAATAGGACCACATATTGTTTACATGACAGATTGGAAATTTTTAAAAAATAGTTGCTTAACAAGCATAAATATATAGGTCTACTAATCTCTCAATGCTTCTGAAATATATTCCTATTCACTTTCTTAAAAAATTGTGATAAAAGACACATAACAAAATTCACCATTTTAACCATTTTTAACATACAGTTCAGTAATATTAAATACCTTCATGTTTGTAGCTATCATCACATTCATCTCTCTTGGTCTGCATTTCGTTCTACACAGTTGTATCTCAGTTGTAGAACCAGCAAAGTCAAGGGACAGAACAATCCCATCACCACACAGATCCCCTGTGCTGCCCTTTTTTAACTGCAACCACTCATTTCCTGCCTCTGCCCCATCCCTAAACCCTGACAACCAAGACTCTGTTCTCCATTTCTATAACGTTGTTATCTCACAAATGTTACATAAATGCTGTGTAGTCATACAGTATATGACCTGTGGGATGGCTTTTTTTTTTCCCCCCTCAGCATGATTCTCTGGAAATCCATCCAAGTTGTTATATTTATGAATAGTTTGGTTCTCTTCATTGCTAAGTAATATTTCATGAAATGGATATACCAGCTTGTTGAACAATTCACCTATTAAAGTATACTATTGTTTCAAGTTGTTGCTATTACAAATTAGCTACTATGAACATTCAGGTAGAAGTGTTTTCTAAGAATGTAAGTCTTCATTTCTCTGGGATAATGCCAGAGAGCCACTGCCAGGACATGTGGGAACTGAGCCATTTTAGTTGTATAAGAAACTGCCAAACTTCTCCAGAGGGGCCACACCATTTTACATTCCCACCCACTACGTGTGAATGTGCTGGTCTCCCTACATTCTCACCACCTTCTGGTGCTGTCACTGGTGTTTGTATGTTAGTAATTCTGCATATCACTGTAGTTTTCTTTGCATTTCTCTAATGACTAGTGAGTGTGAGCATCTTTTCATATGCTTAGTTGCCAACTGTAGGTCTTCTTCAGTAAATTTGCTTATATCTTTTGTGCATTTTCATTGGATGTTTTTACTGCTAACTTTTGACAGATCTTTATATATTCCAGATACCAATTCCTTGTCAGATATAAGACTTACAATTATTTTCTGTATTATTTCCCAGACTGTAACTTGTCCTTTATCCTTTTAACAGGATATTTCACAGCACAGACAGTCCAGTTTATCATCCTTTGCTTTGTGGATCATGCTTTTTATGTTAATTCTATGAAATCGTTATCAAGCCCTAGATTCTGAAGATTTTATCCTATATTTTTTCTAATAAGTGTATAGTTTTCTGTGTTACATTTAAGTCCATGATCTACTTTGATTTCATTTTCATTAGACGTGCAGCTTAGGCCAATATTCATTTTCGTTACTTTTGGATATCCACATGGTTCTACCATTTATTAAAAAGGCTATCCTACCTTCATTGAAATTTTTTGCACTTTTGTAAAACAATTAATTAGGCATATTTGCATAGGTGTGCTCCTGAATTCTCTACTTTTCCTATTGATCCAGGTTTCTATCTCTCTAACAATATCACACTGTCTTGCTTATGTTAGACATATAGTAAAGGTTAATAAGAGTATAATGATACATACCATCTTATTCTCTCTCTCTTTTTTTTAAAGATTGTTTTAGTTGAACTTGAACTTGTGCTTCCCCCCCCAAAAAAATTGTAATAATCTTGTCTACGTCAATAAAAACCTTTGTCAAAATTTTGATTGAAACTTCATTAAGCCTAGTCAATTTTTTGAAAATTGACATCTTTACTATGTTGAGTCTTCCAAACCATGAATGTAGTACATTTTAATTTGCTGAAGTCTTTTCTGATTTCTTTCATTAACATTTTGTAAATCTCAGAATATAGATGCTGTACATGCTTTGGTACTTTGATGTTATAATGAATGGTATTATATTTTAATTTTAGGCTCTACATATTCATTGTAGAAATAGAATTAATTTTTTTGAGTGATCTTGTATCCTGAGAATTTACTGAACTCATTTATTTGTTGTAGGAGGGTTTTTCTGTTTTTCCTTTTCAATTATACCTTGGGATTGCATATATAGACAATCATGTCATCTGCAAAAAAGGAGAAAACTTTGAAGTAGATATTGCATAAAAATGATGACAGTAGATATCCTTGCCTTTGTCATAAACTTAGGGAAAACATATTTAGTCTTAATGATGAGAGATAGATATTATGTATAAATTTTTATGCAGATATTCTTTGTCAAGCTTGCTAAGAGTTTTTATCATGAATAGGTGCTGAATTTTGCAAAATGCTTTTTCTATGTTAATATGACCATATATTTTTCTTTAACTTGTTCATATGTTGGATTATAATGATTGACCTTTGAATGTTGAACCAGCCTTGCATACCAGGGATAAATCTCACTTGATCATAGTATATATTATTTTAATAAATGTTTGCTTTTGATTTCTAATATTTTGTTGAGAATTTTTGCATCTCAGTTCATGAGAGATAGTGGTCAATATTTTAGATTGTGGGAGGTTGTGGGTTGTTATTTTGTATTTTCTTTTTCTATTTTTAGTATAGAGGTAATCCTGGCCTCAAAAACTAGCTGGAAAATATCCCCTCTTCCCTTTTCAGTATAAGACTGAGTAAAATTAGTGTTAATTCTGTTTGGCAATGATCTCCAGTGAAGCTATCTAGGCCTAGAAGTTTCTTATTCATGAACCTTTAAATTAAACATTCAATTCATTTAATGGGTATAAAACTATTTAGGTTCTTTACTTCATCTTGTTTGAGTTTTGATAGTATGATTTCTGGATTGCTGAGAAATTAGTCCAGTTCTATTAAGCTGTCAAATGAATGAGTATAAAGTTATCTGTAATATACTCCTATTTGTCAATGAATACAGAATCATAATATCTCTTATTTAATTTCTGATAGTGGGGATTTATATATTCTTTTCTTTATAAATAATTTATTGATTTTTTACAGAGAGGAAGGGTGAGGGATAGAGAGTTAGAAACATCAATTAGAGAGAAACATCCATCAGCTGCCTCCTTGCATACACCCTACTGGGGATGTGCCCTCAACCAAGGTACATGCCCTTGACCATGGAATCGAACCTGGGACCTTTCAGTCTGCAGACTGACACTCTATCCATTGAGCCAAACCGGTTAGGGCATTATATTTTCTTTTATCTTTGTCAGTGTTACTAATGGTTTATCAATTTTGCTGATTTTTTTTCTCCAAAACAGCAGTTTTTAATCTTATTGAGTTTCTCTATTGTTTATGTTTTTAACTTTATTTATTTCTGCTCTATTTTTATTATTTACTTGCTTTGGATTAATTTTCTAATTCTTCCTTTTTTTATTGAGGTAAAACTTTGATTATTCATTTGTGATCTTTCCTCTTTTCTAATATAAGCATTTGATGCTATAAACTTTCCTATCAACACTGCTATAGCTGCATCCCCAATATTTTGGTGTTGTATTTTCATTGCCACTCAGTTACATGTATATTTTTCCTGTGAAACTTCATATTCAAAACATGGATTCTTATGTATTTAGTTCCTTTGAACCATGAATTATTTCTAGATTCTTATGTATTTCTATTATAATTTTCTATTTTGATTCCATTATGGTCATAGAACATATTCTAGGAACTCATTCTTCTTAATATGCTGAGGTTTGTTTTGCAACCCAGAGTATGATCTATCTTGGTAAATGTTACATGTGCACTTGGAAAAAATGTAGTCTGCAATTGTTGGATGGAGTGTTCTAGAAATGTCAATTAGCTCTTGTTCGTTGGTAAGAGTTCAGTTCTTCTGTATCTTCGCTAATTTTCTGTAATTAGTTCTGTAATATGATTGTGAGGTGAAGTCCCAAACCATAATTTTTTTTGTCTATCTCTCCTTTCAGTTCTATCAGTTTTATCTCTTATATTTTGAAGCTATTTTGTTTGCTCCATACACATTTAGGATTGCTATGTCATGCTGGTGGACTGTTTCTTTTATTATGTCATAATGTCACCCTGTGTCTCTAGTGATTTTCTTCGCTGTGAAGTCTACCTTATCTGATATTAACTTAGCCATTCCTCCTTTTTTAAATTAATGTAAACGTGATGTATCTTTTTATTCTTTTTACTTTCAATCAATTTCAGTGTGTTTGAAGTGAACTTCTTATAGACCTCATATAGCTGTGTCATGTGCTTTAAAAAATCCCCTCTGACAATGTATGTATTTTAATTGTTATAGTTTGACCATTGATGTGTCAGGGCTTAAGTCTGCTATTTTATTTTATTTTTATGTTTATTTCCTCTGTTGTTAATTTCTCCATTTCTCTTATGTTCCTGAAATATTTTTAGGATTTCCTCTTCATTTATTTATTGAGTTTTACATTTTTTTTTAGCAATTGCTGTGTGCATTGGAGTTTACACAGGCAACATTTCACAACCTACTGATATATATAGCTTAGCAATCCAAATGGAGTATTGAAATGGAATTTCCTTTAAGACCTTCATACCTTCCCCCCCTTTTCCATACAATTGTCCATTATTTCCTCTACGTACATTGAGCACCACAAAACAAACTGTTACGATTTTTGCTTCAACAACAACTATGATTTAAAAAACTCATAAGAATAAGGATACAATATATCATATTTACCCGTATTTTTTCCATTCCACTGTCCTTTTTTCCCTTTCTGGAGTTCTAATTCTTGTTAGAATTTCCTTTCCACTTAGAGAACTTTTTTTAGTCCGCCTTTAAGGACAGATGTCCTTGTGGCAAACACTCCTTTGCCTGAAAATGTCTTCATTTCCTCTTAACTCCTGAGGGATACTTTCACCAACTAGAGAGTTGTGGCTGACAATTTTTTTCTTTCTGCATTTGAAAAATGTGCCAAATCGTTCTGGCCTCAATGGTTTCAGACGAAAAATCCACTGCTATTTGAATTGGTATTCATTCTCTATAAATATTGAGTAGTTTCTCTCTAGCTGCTTTCCGATTTTTATTTCAGTTTTTTGTTTTTAGAGGTTTGATTATGATGTGTCTTGGCATAGGTTTCTTTGGGTTTATCCTAGCTGGGATTCACTCCTCTTTTTGAATCTTTCGGTTTATATTGCTTGCCAATTTTGGAAGTTTACAGTTATTACTTCTTCAAATACTTTTCAGTCCTTTATTCTTTCTCCTCTCCTTCTGGAACTCTGGTGATATGTTAGGTATTTTGCTATTGTCCCACAGGTCCTTGAGCTCTGTTCATTTATTTTCCAGTCCACGTTCCCTCTGTTGCTCAGCTTCAGTAAGTTCCATTGATCTGTCTTTAGTCCACTGATTCTATCTTCTGTCATTTCCACCCTATGGAATCCTTCCAGTGCGGATTTCCAGTTTTTTCAAGGGAATTTGTAATTACTTGTTCAATCAATTTTATAATAATCGCTATACACTTTTTGTCAGAAAACTAATATCTGATTCATCTTGGTGTTGGCATTAGTTGTCTTTTCTCATTTATACTGTGATTTTTCTGGTTCTTGCTATGACAAGTGTTTTCAATTATATGCTGGACATTTGGGATCTATGTTAGAAGGCTTGTTTTGTTTTCCTATTTACATCTATATCTATTTCAGCAGTCAGCTGCCCTGCTGCAGTTCAGTATGTGAGTTCTGGCTGACCTCCCTGGGTTGCTGACACTCCTGCGAGGTGCAGAATGGCTGCTGCTCCAGGGACCTGGGACCGTGGCGAACTGGGCCCTCCTGGTACTGCTAAGGAAGCTGCTGTGGGCAGCTAGGGCCCACTGCTGCTGGGAGATGGGAGGAGGGGGATGGGTTGGCTAGCAAAGCTCTCATAAGCAGAGTTGGCCACTGTGAAGTCCTGGCAGGCTTTTCCTTTCCCAGTCCTTTGGCCTGGAGAGCAAGCATTCCCTTCCTTCCCTCAGTCCCTTTTACCTTCCCTCCTGCTGCCTTCCCTCTTTCCCTTTGCCCCCGTTTCTGTGGGCAGCTCAGGGCTGCAGGGCTCTCCAGCCTCCATCTCGGGTATGTGGGAGAGGAGAAGAAAATCCAGGAAACTTGCCACAGTGCTCATCCCTTCCTGAGGCCCCCTCACGAGCCCTCCTTCCTTCCCACCCTTCAGAGTCTTTTTTGATTGTCTACTGAACTTGTTCTAGAGAATCTGAATTAAATTGTATTTAGAGAGAAGGAGCAAGGACAAGTGGAGGCTACTCTATCTTTGCCCATGATTGGAAGACGCTCAATGCTTTTTAGAAATTGTTTGTTTAATTTGTTTTTGAAATCCCATCCTGATTTAAGATGAAAAGACGCAAATAGCTTTTTTTAAGTGACCCCGAAAACTAGTGGTGAAGGGAGGATTCAGAGTCCGACTGTCTGACTCCAGAGATCCACCCCCAGGCCTGCACTTGAGCCTGCCCTCAGCTACCCAGGAGCCCCTCCAGCACCAGCACACCTGGGGCTCTGTTCCCACCAGAGGATGGAGGAAGAGAACCGGAGTGGAGCTGGGAGGCTGAGCAGTTTCCAAATTAGCATGAAGCCACATGGCAAACAAACTCGAGCAAACTCTGTGTTGGTAGCTATGTTCTCCACCGAAATACCAAGCACGAAATAAAGACAGGACTGGCATGACACCACTAAGATCTTCTGCCATGAGGCTGGCACATAGTAGGACCTCACTCAATATTCCTTGACTGTAACCAAAATGAAAGGACCCTTTGAAATACTGCATGAGCCTTGGCTCAAATGACATTCCACCAGACAATCCTTCAGAGAACAAACAACCACATCATGACACCCTGTGGAATATGTGAGACACTGCACTCTGCAAATTCTACCCAAGTCCAAATTCAAATGGGTAGGGGGAGGGAGGGAGAGGGAGGGCAGGAAAGGAAACAGCTCCCCAAAGTACATAATCAACACTTAAAAGTCTAGAATGCTCTTTTATCGTCGGCAGTCTGACCCCAGTGGATAAGCACTCTAAACTGAAAGTGCCTGCTTCCCAAGCTTGGTGCTTATCTGAATTCCAGAACATTTATATGATTTCCTTTCTTTTAAAACTAATTTTAAAATATAATCCAAGCTCTAACCAAGACAGCATGTTCCCAAATAGTATGGAATTTTGTGCAATTTTTCCTTTAGACATAAAATGAATAGGCAGCAAATTTAAAACATCCCCAAATTGCTATAAAATAGAACATCCTGAAAATGTCCAATGATAACATGACAGGCAAGGTCCAAGGGAGCTTCTAGAATTCTCATGATGTAAAAATATTAACAAGCGGTTGTTGCAGACAAGATCTTCATGGCTTGCTAACTATGGATAAACATAGAGACAGGATGGGGGGGCCAGGAGGAGTAAGAGGTCTGGATCCTCCTGATGGGAGAAACTCCTAGCGTCAGACAAGCTCATTTCTGATGACTATCTTGATAGTCAGAAAGATGATTTTACTTTTATTTTTCACATTTAAAAAAACTAAAAACCCATCAAATATATAAATGCAAAAACATTCCAATTTCCATATTTGAACTCCCCACAGTGACCAAAATATAGCAATGTACACACAAGGAAATCACTATATGCAAGAAATATACAGTTGTGCACACATTGAACAGTAAATAATTAAATAATTTTCATGACACTGATTTTACCTGAAAATCGTAGCTTTGAGATTTCAGATATATAGTTTTTGTATCAAGTTCAACAATACAGGGATTGGGGGGCTGGGTGAGGAAGGTGAAGGGATTAAGCAAAAACATACAGACAACAGTATGGTGATTATTAGAGGAAAAGAGGGATGGGGGAGGTAGAAGAGGATAGAGGGGAGATAAATGGTGATGGAAGGAGACTTGACTTGGGATGGTGAACACAAAACAATGTACAGATGATGTATTACAGGATTGTACACCTGACACCTAATTAATTTTATATATAACCAATGTCACCCCAATAAATTCAATAAAAAAATTCAAGCAGGAATACACCTTTCATTATGATAGACATCTTTGCTTATTCAAATAGTATCTGACACCAGAAAAACTGGTTTGCTTATTGGAACACACAAAACACTACAGAAAAGAAGGATTAAAACAAAAATAAGACAAACAGAAAAATCTTATAACATTTTTTAAATTTCATGAAAACCACATCTAGATGATTCTGAAGCTCAGATACAACAGATCTTCTGCAGACCTTTGTTTATGTATTTTCTTTAAATATTTACACATTTATTTTCCACTCCCTAATTCTATTCTAAACTTGAAATTCAGTTAGCAATTTACTACCTGCCTTTCATATTTGTTTTGTTGCTATTTAATTCCTATGCATTTCAATTGCAGCTAACTTGAAATTTTAAGAATATCGACTAATCTTTGACTATTTAAATAATGTATATTTTAGTAATTTTAAAAATTGCCATTAAGATCACTAAAAAAAAATCATTAAGCTCTTCAGGATAAAAGCCTTTTCTTGTCCACACAGTCAATAAACAAAGTGCTAATCATGTCAGTTTTTTGGCCACTGTCTCAAGAATGCTTCTTAAGTACTCAAAGGATTAAATTAAATCTCACCTGCAGACAGGCTTTATAATTCCGCCAAAAACCTAGTTCTTAAAGGAAAATTACTTTCATTATCTTAAGTTAAAACCAAAGATTCTGTCCTTTGGAATTTGCAAGAAAATAGCAGCATCAAAGAAAACAATTTACTTCCAGAGCATTTATTCCTCGAGACCCTGCCGAAAAGAATTCTTTAACAGAGAATTCATTTGGAGAATATTTTCTCAGGGTCATTCTAAGGCAGCCATAAAACTGTGTCACTTAAATTACTTCCAGTTGATGTCTTTTCACAATTTTGATTGTCTTCATGAGGTTTTAAGAGGCTTTTTATTTTTAAAAAATTATTTATTGTCCTTGTTTTGAATTATAATTTTGGCTTAAACTTTCTTGCTTTTCCAAGAGATTGTTAATCTTATGAACTAAACATTTAAAACCCATGGAGGGAATGAAAATTAAAAATTTATTTCTCTTGCATTCAAAAGTGAAATAGTAAAAGAAACTGAATTTGAGAGTAAAAGTATGTATG
The DNA here is from genome assembly GCA_004026665.1 of Murina feae. NCBI lineage: Eukaryota > Metazoa > Chordata > Mammalia > Chiroptera > Vespertilionidae > Murina > Murina feae. Next base: position 10,064 of record PVJC01015852.1, read on the forward strand.
CATTTTTTTAAATGACAGCACACTAACTAGTATTCAAGAAACTATTTTCCACCATGATGTTAAAAAAAAGAAACTTATTTTCCAACATAAAGTATTCTGTGCTTTTTAATTTAATTTAAGAAATACTTAATAGGATAAAATACTCACATTGCAGAAAATTTCCTCCTAAGAAGAGATAGCATTTCAAATAGGTCCCCCACTGTGTTGTTATAAGAGCCACTGGGGAGGAGAATTAGGACCTGGTTCATTTTTAGACTCTTGCATCTACTTCCTAAATAAACAAATCCTGGCTCTTTCTCCTCAAATCAAATACAAACCCAGAGGAAGGCCAGGGAGATGAACTACTAGACTGAAAAATAGAAACGCTATGTCAAAGCACCTTACTTCATTATTTGCAGACAATTTAGTTTGTTATTGGTTAGTATCCTTCTTGCTAAATGTTCTGTCCCCTACAGCAAATGTTCCATTGCAAAAACATAGTAACATGTGCTGGGAACAGAAACCACCGAAGCATCCGTTCTGGTGGCTACAGAATGCCTTTGTGGTAGATTAGAAAAAGGCACATTATTACTGAGCTCAGAATTTGTAAATAACAATAAAAATTAAATTCTGTTTCTGTTGGAATAAAAACTGTGAAATGGAGATTGAAAGTATAGTCTACCACCATCAGGCTATATCTAAAAGAAGGCTCTGTATTAAAGGCAATATTTGCAAATTCACTTTTTATTTTCATCTTGGAAACAAGAAGTGTAAATGAAGAATAAGATGGCTTCATTGAAGTACGTGAGCATAATCTGTTGGAGGATCATTCTATAATTTAATATTTTTTTTCTTTCAACTTTTACATTTGATTCTTCAAACAATGTGCTTTATGTATACTTTTAAGTGTTGCCCCAGCCTATATCTGCCTGAGCCCAGTCCAGAATGGCCCTGACAGGACCTCAAAGATAGGTCTAATCTGTGCCCCTACTCCTTTCACTTCAGAATCTCTGAAAGTGTTTTTACTCTTAATGTGGTATACAGGGAGATATTAGAATAAGTTTAATCAGTTTATCAGTCATTGTATCAATGTTGTTTTTATATCATGTTTTTGTTGTTTTTATATCATGTCTTTGTTGTTATAACATGTTATTATTGTTTATTAATCAATTTATAAATTATTTTCATATACCTTTTACTAATTTTCTTTCATCGTTGACATTTCTATTATAAAGAAAGGGAAAATAGTGATATTAAAATATTTCTTCTAATTCATTTCCTTTCAATGTGCATGAATCTGTGCACTGGGCCACTAGTCTCCTGAGAAAACAGGAACTGGCCTAAGAAGATCCAATCCCCCTGAATAGCTCTGAGTGGGATGTCACCAGTTACTTATGACAAATCCTATATCGACTGCCAAAACCACTGGAGATCTGAGATGTAACAAAGAAGCTGAGGGTAAAACGAACACCCATAAACAGAACAAACCCTGATGGATAGAGCTGTAACATAAATGAAACAGATTGTGTATATTCTCTGCCTCTCCAGTTCCTGCGAAAAGAACTTCATGAAATTTCATATGGATTGGAAGAAAAGAAGCACAAAGAGATGATGAACAGCAAGCCTGCAGGCCTATGATTTAAACCCTGAGGCTGGACAGAGGAGCGGAAATGGTTAAAGGGGCCTTTCTTTTTCTTCCTTTCACAATTTAACATCCTTCATTCCTTCCAGCAGTACCCATCTGCCTTTGAGAGGTCTGATTACAGTATATGCAGCATTTACAAAACAAAACAACGGCACAGTCTCCGGGTTCATTCGGTTCACGGAAAGGAGTCTGTCTTCTGCAAAGTGTCAAAAACTCAATCTCATCTGCTAGCTCGACACTGAAGAAAACGGAAACCCGCTTTTTCCCTCAATTAAATTCCTTAAGCTTTCCCATGAGGCTCGTCTCGTCCTGAAATCGTATATTTAGAGAAGCAGTCTGCTTTTGTTTATGCACTTTTGTTTCCTATTAAGTTCTAGAATGTGTTCTGTTCTTTTCTTGTCCAAGGCAGCTTCCCACCTGTAATTTCTGAATCTCATGGATCGATGTTTCAAGGTGGCCATCAACAACTTCCATCCTTTGACAATGAACTCTGGCCCCCTAATATCAACTAAATGAAAAAGGAGGACTTGAATCCAGGTCTATCTGATTCTAAGTACTATGCTTTCTTTAGAAACAACAACAAAACAGTCACCTACCCACAACTTCAATTTTTATATTTAATTTTTTAATATGGATGGAACAAAGAATGACCAAGAACAGCTCTTCTGTAAGCATTTATTCTGAACTGATGACTACATATTGCTAATATATCTCTTTGCCCCTGCCACAGATAGGCTCATAAAGATCAAAAGTTACAAGACAGCCCTAACTACTTTGGCTCAGTGGGTAGAGCGTCAGCCTGCGGACTGAGGGGTCCCAGGTTCGATTCCGGTCAAGGGCATGTACCTTGGTTGTGGGCACATCCCCAGTAGGAGGTGTGCAGGAGGCAGCTGATCGATGTTTCTCTCTCATCGATGTTTCTAGCTCTCTATTCCTCTCCCTTTCTCTCTGTAAAAAAGTCAATAAAATATATTATTAAAAAAAGTTACAAGACAGTGCACAGTAAACTATTCTTAGTAAAAAAAAAAAAAAATCAAAGCATCTTTTCCCCCAATATTGAGCTGATATTTGAATGTTGGGTATCTTTGGAGACCTAGAGAAGAAACCAGACAAGCTCTTTACCCCCATAGAGCTTATGTATATTAGGGGGCAGAGTTAGTAGACAAGTCAACAAATGTTCATAAAGCACTAACTTCAGACAGTGATAAGTACAAAGTCTATGAAAAGAATAAACCAGATAAGGGACTAGAGAGTGATGGAGTTGGAACAGAGTCATGTCAGATGGGGCGCTCAAGAAGACTTCTGGGAGGAGGTGACATCTGAAGGTGACATCATAGAGACATGGATGCTATGAAGAACCTACTAGGGAGCATGACAGTGCAAAGGCTCTGGGGTACAAAGGAGATGGGGGAGTTCAGAACATCAAGAAGGCTTCACAAACACGGCTGGCAGATGGCATCCCTGGTAACAAAGCTTTCAATCTCCAAAGAGATGCGATAGATATCTCTGCAAAAGCAGAGGCAGCCACCCATTCTTTTGTTATTTACTTAGTCCCTCATTAATTAAACAGATAATTGTTGAGTCTCTGCTTCATAAGGGCTGGCTAGTTAAATGATTTATAGAGATTTGTTCCCTACCACAGGACTCCTAACCTGAGTCAATTCACCCACAGTTTATCAGAACCGTCACCCCAGAGACAAAAGAGGAGCAAATTCTGATGCCTGGAAACCCAAAGGGAACCTCCGGCTGAAATGCAGAGTGGGCAGAGGTGAGCTCAGGGTTAGACCGGCAAGCCTCCGGTGTCAAGCAGAGTGAGTGGTGCTCAGTCTCAGACCTTCTGGGTGGGATGCAGGGATACACTCTTGAACCTCTAAGAAGCCAGGATTCTATTTTGAGGGGCTCTACTTCAAGCAAGGTTGTAAGAGGGAGGAAAGAACCTGCAGCACCAAGATATTTTGTGGTGCAGAAACCCACGAGACTTCCAACACTCCAGAGCTGTCCTGGATGACAGCACATACAGGCCCGAGAGAAACAGGAATCTCCCAGGAGCAACATGAAGCCACTCTTTTCAGGGTCCCAGGCTCTAATTTCTGTGACTGGCATGATAGTAGTTTCCCTAGTCACAGCCGTTTAGTCAACAGATACTAGTTGAGCACTGGGTACCCATTAGGTCCCATGAAATCATTTGGTCTGACCCTGCCAAGGCATTAAGGGTGAGTTAATTAAATCCTTGACCAAACATAGCAGGCTAATTTTTAGGTTGATGATTTTGTGTGGCCCTCGAATAATCTGATAAATATCCAAATGGCCCCGTGGCAGCAAAAAGGTTCCCCACCCCTGCATTAGGTACTGGGACATAGTAGTGAACAACATAGCTCCTGTCTCCAGGACCTTTTCATCTAAGGGGAGAAAGCCCGGAAATTACAATCTGGTGTGATAGTGTCAATAAGCATAAGGCTATGATGGCACCTAAGCAAAGTACCTACCTCATTCTGTAGGGTCAAGAGAGAGCTACTGGAAAAGTGACAACTAAGCTGAGAACCAAGGGACAAGTAGGAGTCAGCAAGGTGGGAAATGAGGTGGCAGGAGAGGAGAATGTCTCAGTCTGAGGGAAGAACGTGCAAAGGATCAGAGGCAAAAAGGAGCAAATGTTTGTTTTGGGGTCTGGAAGAAGTTCCGAATGGCTGGAGAGAGTGATAGGGGCAGTGGTTGGACCATAGAGAAATAGCCTAAGGCCTGCAGATGAGACCCGGATGTTAAAGGGTGTTGTGGGGGTGCTCAGGACCTTTATTCTCAGGGTAATGGGCACCTGTAAGGTTTGAAGCAGGGGATGGCATGACATGACTTGTGTTTGGTGAAGATGGTGCTGGCTGCTGTACGTGAATATGGGAGGGCAAAGTGAAAGGAGGAAGAGCAGGGAGCCTCACAGCTATGCACGCAGGATTACTGTAAAGGGTGCATTTGGCAGTGACTGGACAACTTCACCAGGTGAACGGACAAGCAACAACAGTTCATCCATGCAAGGAATCCTACTGGGCAATGAAAAGGACCGGACCACTGATACCCTCAACCATGTGGATGAAGTGCAAATGTATTGTGTCAAGTGAGAGAAGCCAGACCCAAAGTCTACATATGCATGAGTTCACTGATACAATGTTCAGCAAAGGGCAAAGATAGGACAGAGCAACAGACCAATGGTTGCCAGAGGTAAGGCCCACTGCAAAGAGGTGCCAGGGCATTTTGCAAGATGACCAAACTGTGGTATATCCTGATTGCTGTGGTGGTCACATGAGTATGTGCATTTTTTACAGATTTTTATTTTTAATTTAAAACGCTTTTAGAGAAGTTTTAGGTTCACAGCAACATGGAGAGGAGGTACAGAGATTTCCCATATGCTATCTGCCCCCACACAGCCACAGCCGCCTCCATTATCAACACCACTCACCAGACTGGGACACTTGTTACAACTGAATCTACATTAATCATCATAATCATCCCAAGTCCATACTGCACACTACAGCTCAGTCTTGGTGTTGTACATTGTATGAGTTTGGATAAATGCGTGATATCTATCATTACAGTATCATAGAGTTCCCTGCCCTAAATATCCTCTGAGCTCTGCCTATTCATATTTCTTCCCACACCCACCCCTTGGCAGCCTCTAATCTACTCTCTGTCTCCATATTTTCACTGGATGCATTTTTTAATGCATTCCTCTGCTCCAACCAACCTCTGCCCTCTATGCTCTCAGCACCTACACCTCTTCATGACACTCCCTTCAGTTAGTCAGGTCATTAACTCCATAATCACAATGAGGCTCGCCTTTTGTTTTGACTGTCATTTGCCACTGAGAGCAGGGACTCCCTCTCTCTCACCCCCTGCTATTCCAAACTCTAGCACACAGTAGGTCTTCAATACATGTGTTAAATGAATTTCAACAAATTGCTCATTAAAATTATTAGATCTTGCCCTAACTGGTTTGGCTCAGTGGATAGAGCGTTGGCCTGCGGACTCAAGGGTCCCTGGTTCGATTCCAGTCAAGGGCATGTACCTTGGTTGCGGGCACATCCCCAGTAGGGAGTGTGCAGGAGGCAACTGATCAATGTTTCTCTCTCATTGATGTTTCTAACTCTCTATCCCTCTCCCTTCGTCTCTGTAAAAAATCAATAAAATATATTAAAAAATTATTAGATCTTTAGAAGATGCTCTGGAAAATCTTCATGGTTCTTCTAAATTAGCTGTTATTGGGGGAAGCAAGTGAAAAACTTCTATACAGCTTTTGCAACAAGAAGTAAGACCGACCCTTCCCCACCCATTTCCCTGATGCCTGCAGCTGAAGTAGTGAAGACAAAACACACCAGCCAGGACCTACGTAGAGTTCAGAATGAGAGGCTATAAGCTTCATGAGAACTTTGCTCTCCTTGTTCTAGAATAAATGCAATTCATGATTCATAGATACAATAAGAGACCTAGAAATCCTCTTCCAAGGCCTCTTGGAACTCAGATAAGTACTAAAATAAAAACATTTACCACAGATTAAGGTGGTTTCAACATTTCCATTATAAACCCCTATTTTCAGAGACTTACATGATAAGCCAGCTGTAAAACTTAATTCTAAACTGAAACTTGCCAAATAATGGTGAACTATCTTCACAGATTTTTTCCTTTCTTTTCTTTTTGTTTTGTTTGTTTTTTGTTGTTTTGTTTTGTGTTGTTTTGTTTTTTTTGTCTTTGTGTGTGTTTTTAGAGAGAGAGAGAGAGAGAGAGAGAGAGAGAGAGAGAGAGAGAGAAAGAAAGAGAGAGAGACCCAACCTTTGGCCATATGTAAGTTACTAAATTGTCAAGAGAGAGAAACTGAAAGGCATTTTCAGTGTTTCTTTAAATAATCCTTGTAGAGAGAAAATACCTTTGTTTTCAACCTTGTAATCTTGAGAACTGGTGATCAGGAATAGACCAAGCAGAAATGTTTTCATGGGAAAGTTGACTCAGGCAAAATAGGACAACTTCCATCAACACAGCACACTGGGTAGCCATTTCAAAACAAAACAAAACACAAATTTAACCTGGTCACATTTATTTGTTAGAGTTAGTGTCCCAAGATGTAGGAAGCAGGGACTCCTGCTGTTATTTAGACACAATAAATGGAGCATAAACTATGCTCTCTTAGGTCCCTGACAGCCCCAGAGAGGAAAGGAGACTTTGAGAAATGTTGGCAATGCATGCACTGTCCATTTTGCTTAAAAGAAAGTATAAATAACAGTCACACAACTCCAGCAATGTGCCCTGGGCCCAGACTGTAAAATCTCAGCAGGGCTCCAGCCAAGTTCGCAGGCAGCACCATCCTGCCCTGTGGATAGTTTAACGACCATTACACACGTGTTTGCTCTGTGCAAAGCCACAGATTGCTCTCAGCAAGAAAAAGAGAAGGAGCTTGAGATGATGTGGCCACGTGGATTCTGTCCTCACTCCACCTTAGGCTTTAAATTAGAGACATTAAATAGAGAGCCAACATTACGGGGAAAAGCAGCGCAGTGAATTGCAAGGTTGGCAAACTAACCAACCACCTATTTTTGTAAACAAAATTCACTGAAACCCGGCCATATCCATTTGTGTACAAATGGCAGAACTGGGGAGTGCAATGTAGACCATCTGGCCCTTTAGGAAGCTCTCTGATGATGTCTGGTGCAGGGGAGATGAAGAGATTAGATCTCTGTGTGACCTTAGGCAGGCTAGCTAATCTCCTGAGCCTCCTCCTCTTCATCAGCTGTAAAATGGGATTTAAATATAATGATACCTACCCTCTGGGGCACTTGTGGTGGCTACAGGAGTTAATGCCTCTGTAGAAAGCTGGGGGAATGGGATTTTAAAAGCTGGCACCTGAATTTCATTTGGGGATAAAAATTGCCCTTGCTTCAGGAAATGTGAAGTATTACACAGAAATATCACGTGGGAAGGATGAAGGCTGCAGGGGTGGCCTGCAGGGAAGCAGGAGAGCATACAGAGACCTGAAGTCCATTATACTCAGGAGGGGTAGGGCGGAGGTGTGAAGGAAGGTAGACAGTGGACCAGGGAGAGAAGCAGGCAAGAGATAGGACCAAGCAACTGGGCAAGGTGCTGGAATGAGCAGACATGGTGAGCCAGGAGCAACTCCATGACAAGGCAGCACAAGCCGGGCGAGGAGTCCAGGATCCCAAGCCTTCCTGTCCACATGTCTGTCCCAGTGTGACCTCCTCACCCCACATGCCTTGTGAGTGGGAGGAGTGGACGTGAGGGGATGGGGCTGTGTCATGACTGGATCTGTACCACAACCACACTCCCTGCAGGAAGGAGGTGTAGAAAAGCTCAACAGAGCAACAGAGGTGGAAAGTCACAACTGAAGGGCATCCTGAGAACAGGCTCTGAGGGATGGCGAGGACCCCTAGGGAGGGGTGGGCATCGGACTGGATGTGAAATAGGACAAACCAGCTATATTTACTCATCTCAAAGGACAGGTGAGCTCAGCTGGCACCTTAAAGACACACATCAGGAGGAACTCAGCTTAGAAACTGTCACATAAAACACTGTCCTGACCTTTCCTTCGGACTTGCCATTATAATTACTGTTATTATTTTCTGGGAGTCTGAAAATGACACCCATGGTTTTTCTATCTCATGACCTTAGTAAAACAATTTAACCACTTCTGGACCCCAGCTTCTCATCTGCAAAAATGGGAATCACTACAGCTGCCCTGATGACCCCACAGGGTTAGGGAGAGAATCAATTGGCACAGCCTGTGTCCTATGAAAATGGCCAAGCCCCATCCCAATCTGATGTCACATCATTAAAAAGTAGTTGACTTTTTTTGTAAAACATTAACCAGTCTAACCCCTTAAAACCAACACTTCAGAGATGGTGAAGCAGATCACGTTTGCCCCCTCTTAATTCCAGGCAATAAAACTGGTCACCTCTTTAACTGGGAGATAACGAAGAGGCAGACGGCCGTTTAAGCTCAGGGTCTCCTCTCCCGTAGGGTGAGACCATTTACTCAGAAGTGCACCTTTGAACCATCTGTGAACTCTTCATCTCCCCCAGTTCCTGCTAAGTTAAACTTTGCTCACGTGTTCAATTGCATGGCAGTCATTATATCCACTTAGTTTTCAGATTATGGCCATACTCTTGGGAAAACAAATGAGAACAATACAAAGTATCCTTTTAATAAAACTGTGTATAATACCTGTGTCCTGACCGAGAGAGAGAGAGAGAGAGAGAGAGAGAGAGAGAGAGAGAGAGACAGAGAGAGAGAGACAGAGAGAGAGAGAGAGAGAGAGAGAGAGAGAGAGAGAGAGAAACATCAATGTAGGAGGGAAACACGGATCAGGTGGCTTCTGCACACCCCCTACCGTATTGAGCCAGCAACCCAAGCATGTGCCCTGACCAGGAATCGAACCAGCAATCCTTTGGGGCATGGGATGATACCCAAGCAACTGAGGCACACTGGCCAGGGCACAAGTCGCATCTTTGAAAACAATGGTTAAAATCAAGTGGTTTTGTCAATACTCAAACAAGTTGGAAAAACTAGTGCAGTAACATAATCAAAAACTTGTTTTCAAAATGCTCCCATTTTGATTAAGCCATTCAAAACTGCCTTCATTCTCAGTATATGTACTTTTATATCAAAAAGCAACTAAGATCTGACATAGGCCAAATGTTGGTCTTCAGAGGGTCACAGCCTTCATGGCAGTGCGATGTAATCCAATATTCCAACACAGGGGCTCCGAAAGACAATGCTAGTGTTGGGTTGCAGCCCTGGTGACGTCAGGCTAGACACAGGCCCTCTGTGTATAAGCTATCAAAGCCCCACTAAACTTGAACTGAAGTGCCGAACACTGAGACCTGGGCCCCTTTAATCAACATCTGCTCAACAGTTTGCCTCTTTCCATCAGCCAGCAGAGGGAATGTGATCCAGCCTTCCTGCTATAAAACCTGGGCAGGCCCCGGGAGCAACCTGCACACGGGTGCAGGCTAGATGCCATGGCAGTGCTCCCTGAGGGAGGGCAGACTTGGGGAGGAAAGATAGGCATCAGTTGCCTTCAAGTTTCAGAGATTTTCTCTCCCAGAATAGCAAATGAAGCAAGTCATTTTGCTCCCTTCCAAAGGATGATATCATTTTTTTCAGACAATAAAATGCATGGAAAGTGAAATGATTTGATTATCTTTAGCACCAGTAAATTTTATTGTAATCCATGGCCAAATATATTTATGTCTGGCTCTGATGTACAACCTTAGCATCTATTGTTCAGAAGAAATTTGACTTAAAAGACGTTAGTCATCAAGTCTGCCCCAAAGAGTTCAAGTACTTGTTCTACTAGACTGTCCTGTGTAAGAGGCGAAACAAACAGATTACAGCAGCAATGGAGGCTGGCTTCCAAATCAGCCACTCTCCGGAGGCCTGGAGGCCCAAAGGCCTGGAGGCCCACTCACTAGTGCAAGTGCGCTGCAGAGACTCTTCTTGTCTTCAGAGAATTCATCCCACCTCCACTGCTGGGCCCAGCCCACTCTGAGTCTCTCCTCCTCTTGCCTGCACTGTCTTCTATATTGAGTTACCACGTTGAGATTAGTGTTGTCTGACTACATTTCAACAATAACAATAGTGGTGGATCCAGATTCTGAACTGGGGGGTCTAAACTGGGGATGAGTGGGTAGAAGAGGTTCTTTAAAAAAAATAGAGAAATATCTTAATTTTGCAAAATTTACAAAAATATATAAACGACACCACATTGCCGGGGCTTTAGAAGAGATCTGCAAAAGGGAGGGGCATAAACTTACTCATTAGCTCCCCAGAAAATTCACCTTTGATAAGGAATAATGAGTGCTCATTAAGCAATGCCCAGAAAACCCTCAGTTATCCTGCCCTGCCAGGCCCAGACCTTAACTATTTGCCATGGGACAAGTCTTTCTTCATCTGGAGACAAGTACTTTTGAAAACCTGTCCTTAGAGAACACTGGGTTTTGTCTTTTCCATTCCTCAGATAATTCACATTGGTCCCCAATATGAAAGGGAAGGAAAACATGAAATGTCATTGTGTCTTTATAGCTTTCTTAACGTCAAACAATGTTCACACACTTGCTATGACTTTGTGATGTTTCTCTTTGGAGAGAGGAGAAACCTACTTCTCTAAGCCCCAAATAAGAGAGGGAGTTACAATTCAGTGGCCCCAATGTCAATCACCTCATACAGTAAAGATGCAAATCAACCACACTGACTGGTCATGTCCTTGAAACCAACCTGGGGTAGATGTTTCTTGTCTAGTACTTGTTAGAGATTTAGGCTCTGAAAGCACTGCCCAGATATAGGAAGAACTCACATGAAAAGGCATCAACCTTTAGGAGCTGAGCAAGCAGTGTCGGCCATAACTGGTAGTTACTTAATGTCATCTGAGGAGAAAATAAAGGATCACGTGGAAAGCACTTTCCGGTGTTTGTCTTTAGAGCTCTCACTCCTGCACTCAACTGACTTACTAAAAGGATCAAAAAACATAATAAGACTTTGGCAAGAATAAGAGTGCTTACGCTGATCATGTGGTTAAAAATTCTGAACAGAGAGCCAAGCTCTGTGCTGGGCCCTTGTCACTCACTCTCTCATGCGTTGTCACAACTTCTCTATGAGGTTGGCACTGTATGTTTATTGCTGAGACTGGGGAAACTGAGGCTGGGAGAAGCTTAAGAACTGATCTAAGCCACAGAGTCAGAAAAACAAGAAGCCAAAATTTAACCCCAGGTGCTTTTTGCTTCCCATTAAAAATATTTTCATTTCTCATCTTCCCCTCCTTCCTTCACACACACACATACATCATGAACAAAGGCTAATCAATCTTAACACTTATTTCTTTGATAAACTATTCCATTTTCATTTTAATTGTGATAAAACATAAAATTAACCAACTAAACCATTTTAAGTGAACAATCCAATAGCATTAAGTACATTCACATTGTTGTGTCATTATCACCACCATCTATACCTAGTACTCCTTTCATCTTGCAACACTAAAATTCTGTACCTATTAAACAATAATTCCTCATCCTAACACTTTTTGACTGTCTTTTTTAATTATTTCAATTTGTCAGCATCATGCCTCATGTTGTGTAACAGCTTCTTGGCTTAGCTTTGCACCTGTGGGATCTTCAGAACTGCTGGATTCTTCTCAACTGTAAAGCCTATGGCAAGACCCCAACTGATTCTGGTTCTGACTTAGCTGTGTGGTTCTTCAGCCTAAGGTGTGTCCAAAATGCAGCACCAAAGTAACTGCCAAGAACCTGGTTTCCTTCTCCTCAGTTGAAGTAGTCTCCCAGACTACCTCACTGTCATGAGGGTGTCATGAGGATCAAGTCAATATTCCCACACATATTTATTCAGCTCCTTCTACATGGCAAAGGCTGGTCTGTGCACTTGGGCTCCATCAGTACATGAAACAGACAACCATCCCTGCCACTGTGAAGCTTAGATTCCATCAAAGGGAGCAGATGAAAGACAATAAACAGAATTAATAGATGATACAGTCTATTGAAAGGTTAAATATTATGGGGAAAAAGAACAAGTAGAGCAAGGTAAGAAGGGTAAAGAATTTTGGGGTAGAGGCAAAAGGCCACACTACTGCAGAATAGTCAGGTCAGGGATCTGGGTAAGCTTCACTGAGAAGGTGACAGTGGAGGAGAGACCTGGAGTTGGTGAGGAAGTTACCTAACACATTAACATGTGATAGCACGTAAAGTACATATCATAGTGCCTGGCCCATAGGAAATGCTCAGTAAATCTAATATAATACAAGAGTAATATGCAAATTAACCATCACTTGGAGACACCTAAGCCAACCCACCAGCTAAGCCATGCCCACCAGCCAATCAGAGCGACTGTATGCAAATTAACCCAGCCAAGATGGCAGCCGACAGCCACGGAGCTGGAACAAGCAGGAGGCTTGCCCTGGTGATGCAGGAAGCTAAGGTTACTGTCTGCCTAGGCCAGCTGTGGCAACAAAGTTTCCGCAACCAAGTTTCAATTATAGAAGATAAATAAACCCCAGAGATCTGCTTCCAACCTGGGGCTCAAGGAAGTGCTGGGAGCTTGGGTTGTCAGGGGCAACCAGACACTGGCTCCAGTTAAAGCAACAAAGTTTCAACTTTAAAAGTTAAATAAATCCCAGATACCAGTTTCCAGCCAGTCTCTCTGCAAACAGCCATCAGCCCCTCACCCAGGCTGGCCACACCCCCATGGGGTGAGGATCCCCACTGGGGGGCTTGGCCAGCCTGCAAACAGCCATCAGCCCCTCACCCAGGCTAGCCAGGCATGCCAGCAGGTAGACATCCCCTGAGGGGTCCCAGACTGCGAGAGGGCACAAGGTGGGCTGGGGGATCCCCCTGAGTGCACAAATTTTTGTGCACCGGGCCCCTAGTACTATTATAAATTAAAATAATAACAATGATGTCAGCAATAATAAATACCCTCTTGATCTTGCCCACAGAAGGGACCATTCTTTACTGAGTCTCCACCCTGCTGCCTCCTTCATCAGATGATGGACTCCTTACATTAAATCTGCATGCAAGTGCGCACACACATACTCACACACATGCACATACACACATGCACATACACACATCCTATACTTCATATATCTACGGAAAGGCAGAAAATTACAAGACTTCTTTGGCTAAGGAGGTCGGTGACTTTGGGCAACTTCCTTCAGCTCTGAAGGCCTCCCTCAGATTCCCCATCTGAAAAAGTAGATGCCCTCAGGCTCCCCTTTGCCTAGAAGTCCTCACTGAATAATTTGGGAGTGCTGGACTTATTCTCTGCATTTAACTTTTTTACCCCAAATCACACCTTATAGTGTCACATCATAATTCCATCTGTAGTCCTGTAGGAAAAAAACTGTGTTTCAACAGAAAACTATTATTTATATCAGACCCTTTCAGGTTATCTCAGTCTCATCTTTCATTGTCTTTGAGCTATTTTACAACTAGATAAATTAAAGTTATTTCATAGCAATGAAAATAATTCTTGTCTATGAACATTCAAATTCTGATCTGTCCAGTAGGTTTTGCTGCCATTTGAATATCCATTTCAATATTTCTGATGTATAAATGTTTCTGTTCAATGGGTTCTCTATCCAGTTCTAACATCTGCCTGTTTCCTTCATGAATTAATGAGTTAACGAAAATCTTTAATACATGTTCATTTTATATGCGTATCAGAGTCATGATTTTACCATTTTTTGAAAATTACCTTTAATGGCTCTGTTTCCTCTGCTATCCCAGGAACAACTTAGTATGTTTGTACATTTAAGGATGATTGCTGAATGAACAAACAAATAAACAAACTCTTTCTCCAGGAGCATATAGGGATACTATGTGCATAGAGATTAAAAGTAAAAATCAACTACCTCCTGGTCAGCATGGCTCAGTTGTTGAGCACTGACCTATGGACCAGGAGGTCACGGTTCCATTCCTGGGCAGAGTACATGCCTGGGTTGCTGGCTCGATCCCCAGTAGCTGCCAGTAGGGAGTGGGTAGGAGGCAGCTAATCGATGATTCTCGCATCACTGATGTTTCTATCTCTCTCTCCCTCTCCCTTCCTCTCTGAGATATATATATATCAGACAACCTCAGTTCATAACCTATTGATGCTACTTACCAGCTGCATTATGCACAGTGATTCCCTATACCTCACTTTTCTCACCTAAAAATATGGAGGGAAAAAACTCAGGTGAGGTCAATAGGATTAAAAGAATCTGTGAAAAAGGCTTAGCATTACGCATGGCAGCCTTGAAAGTATTCAGTAAATTGTACCTATTATCATCATTTTTAAACAGGTTGGCCATTTGTGCAATTGTACACATTCTATCCCTTTCTTCAAGCATCCCTAGTGTGGCCCATACCCAACAGGTGCTTCATAAAGGCTAATGACAGTGGTGGGGACCACAACAGGACCAAAACCTCCTGGCCTGCCAAGCTTAATAAAGTGTGCTATCCATTCTTCCAGACCACTGCTGGGGATGTTACAGCCTAACCTTCTATTGATCCCAACATCGTCCCAATGGACCTTGTTCCGTTGTAATTTATTACAAGAGCCAAATTGAATCCACATGACAGTGCTCAGAGCCAATTCTCATTGAGGTTCTCTCTGTCCCCCACCCCACCCCCCACAACCCCCAAAGATTTGTGGAGACACTGAATTAGATGATTTACTCAATTCCAGATATTACAGCTATTGAATTCCTTTCTTTAATCTTGCACGTCCACCTAGAAAACAATAAAGATGGCCTGGCATGATTTGTTCTGTGCTCTCGTAAATTTATTATTAATGTGGAGTCCATAACCTTCACTTGCCTGCTCAGTTCTTCTCAGCCATGGTCTTTATCTTGAGGAATTCAAGTTGGTTGTTGCTACTGACATCTCCTATATTCCTCAAGCCTGAGATGTCCGTTAGAAAGAGGCAAGTCCAGAAAGATAGCTCTCTGCCTGCAGCCATCACTGCACACAAATAACAACAGGACCCAACAGTCTACATGCACGTTTGCCAAAAGATGTCTGAGCAAATTAGCGCCTCCCGTGCACTGCCAGGCAATTCAATAGCTAAAATTGACGTTCTTGATTTTTTCCTTCAATTCAACACAGGGCTGGTGTCTCAGGCCTTTCCCTTGTCACAGCTCATTGCTTTTGGAAGCATTTTGGAAATTACTTTTGAGCTTCTTCTTCTCTCCATGGGCTAGACTAATCCATGCTGACACTCCAATTGGGAGACTTATCTAACTGAACCAGTTTGTCAACTACCATAACACTTATCACAGTCTCTGCTTAGTTTCCAGGTTCTTGATTGTAGAGACTCCACAAAAGCAGGAAGGGGACTTCAAGGGATGAATTATTCAAAGAAAAAAAAATGTAGCTTAAAAATTTTAAGTAAAGGTCATGTGACGCTGATGTGAAAAAATATATAAACCACACAGAAATGTACAACAAATGTTTAAACTGTAAAGGGAAATGAAATGCCAAACCAAAGACACAATTAGAGTTCTTCAAGAGGCCCATACGAACTCTTCCTGAGGGTTAAAATTTGAACATGACAAGTAACATATATTTCCTTACAAAAAACTGCCATTTTTATCAGAGATTTAAGCTAGTTATTGTAAGCAGAGCAAATATATAAGTTACCTTGGATGCTTAAGTAGATCTGTATCCACGACATTCAGTCAACTGACATAAAATTATTTTAAAAGGAAAGTTTGAAATAAGGCAGAGGAAGATGAGCTGATACAGACATGATGTAAACATGCATTACTGTGACCAACTTAAATTAGTGAATAAATGCCTCATATCACTTACAGGAATATTTTTCATATTATCAAACCATAAGTCTGTCCTTAAGGTTAAATATTTATTTTAGTCACTGCATCCTATCTAATAAAAGAGTAATATGCAAATTGACCATCACTTCAACACACAAGATGGCCACCCCCATGTGGTCAAAGACGGCCGCCACAAGATGGCCAGCAGGGGAGGGCAGTTAGGGGTGACTGGGCTGGCAGAGGAGAGCAGTTAGGGGTAACTGGGCTGGCAGGGGAGGGCAGTTAGGGGTGACCGGGCTGGGAAGGGAGGGTAGCTAGGGGTGACCAGGCAGCAGGGGAGCGGTTAGGGGGTGATCAGGCTGGCAGGGGAGTGGTTAAGGGGTGATCAGGCTGGCAGGCAGAGCAGTTAAGGGCAATCAGGCAGGCAGGCAGGCAAGCAGGCAGACCTGGATTGTGAGAGGGCAGTCAGACATCCCTCAAGCAATCCCAGATTGGAGAGGGTGCAGGCTGAACTGAGGAACACACATACACATACTCATGCATGAATTTCATGTACCAGGCCTCTAGTTATGAAATAAAAATGGGTAACTATTCCAATATAAGAGATTCCATTTTTAAAAAAAAACTTTATTGTTGAAAGTATTACATAACCCATCCCCCCCATCTCCCCCAATTGAACTCTTCTAGCCCAACCCCACCACCGGGCCTTCATCACCCTACTGTCTGTGTCCATGGGTTATGCATATATGCATAAAAGGCCCATTTTTAAATAGATCCATTTTTAAAATCCTAATTTGGGTTTTAAAAAAGAAAAAGCTATTAATTATTTCTTTTTTAAAAAGAAGACAAAATATGGTACTCACATGTAAACTAATTATTTTAAAATAAAGTACTTATGCATTTAGAAATAAAATAAAAATAGAATAATAAATAATAAGAGGACACTGTCCAGCCCAGCCAGTGTCACTCAGAGGTTGAGAATCAACCTATGAACCAGGAGGTCATGGTTCGATTCCCAGTCGGGGCACGTGCCTGGGTTACAGGCTCCATCCCTATTGGGGGGCATGAAGGAGGCAGGCAATCAATGATTCTCTCTCACTATTGATGATTCATCTATTTCTCTCCCTCCCTCTCCCTTCCTTTCTGAAATCAATAAAAATATATTTTAAAAAATAAAATAAATTAAACAAAGAAAACTTGCTTTGAAAAAAAGGGGGGTCACCGTCTAATTCAGACGTCAGAGCAAGACTACACACCTCTGTGCACAAGCTTTGCTGTGGGGAACCTGCTGTATACTGGACCAAACTTACAGGTTTAAAATGGTTGGCCAGTTACTATATACCTGCTTCAGGGGCAAAAGCAACATCTATGATACCTGCTGGCCATTCTCCAAACCAGTGCTTGCTATGAATGCTAGAAAACAGAGGTGGATTTATATAAACTCACCCCTATTGCAAAATAATGATAGAAAGTACTATCTGCCTATTCTAAACACACACAGAAGTGCTGGATTGTTATCTATTTAAAATAATTTAATGTCATCATTTCAACACATTATAAACACACACACACACACACACACACACACACGCCTCTCCCTGCTCTTCAGGACTTTCCCACTAGTCTATTGCCAGAATGCTTTACCCTCTCTGACTTCTTATAGAACTTTGCTAGTGTAGCATTAAGGCTGTGAATTCTGACCTCAACTCCGACTTGTGCTCACTTGGGGGAAGGCATTTGCTTTCTGGCTCTGAGACACCTCCGCTTCTCAACCGGCTGAGTGAGAGGAGGCTGTTTCTCTAGCCTTCTTCAGCACTAACTCTACACTGTAACAACTGGCTTTGGAAAAACTTTAGGGATGAGAGAACTACGTGGTTATGACATGGAACATATCAGATCCTAGGAGTTATCTTTAAAGTATTATCTTTATTGATTAAGACTGCAACATGAATGGATTTCAAATGCATTATGCTAAGTGAAAGAAGCCAGATGTGAAGATTTAATATTGTATAATTCCATTTCTATGACATTCTGGAAAAGGCACAACTGTAGGGATGGGAAACAAATAGGTGATTGCCAGGAGTGGGGGCTGGAGCGAGGGACTGACTGCACAGGAGGCTGCATGAGGTGCTGGGACTGTCCGTTGTCATGGTTATGGAGCTACTTACACAAGTCTCCACTTTTGTCAAAACCCACAGAACTGTACAACACAAAAACTGAATTTTACTGTATGTAAATTTAAAAATCAATTTAAAATTATCTTTACAAAGTAATTCCATTTTCTTTCCAAGTTCAATGGGTCTACCACATCAAAACTGATTTTTGATATAATTTGTTAAGCACCAATAGTGATAGACACTTTGTTCATTCAACAAATACTTCTTAAACATCTACTATGTTGAGAAGAAGAGAGACTAAAAGTGAGATGTGAGCTTATCCACATCATAAAGCTAGGGGGAAATGAGAGAGAAAATATGTAAGGAACTTGCCTTAAGATAAAAGCAATTTGAGAATCATAATTTGAGATTCAAAGCCAGGCCTGTCAGTTCCTGCCCCTAACAAACAAATTATATTGACGCACGCATACAGGTACATGTATAGGGTATTCCAGAAAATGTATGCATACTTTAACAGCTGACAACTCACTTAATTTTCACCCCTTTTCAGGTTTAACTGATTTGAAATAATGAGGGAGGCCAGATTAAGCTTTGAACAAAGAAAATGTATCCTCAGCTACGACTAGACTTTTTTTAATGTGGATACATAACAGATAAAGTTTACAGTTCAAAACTATTAACAGTTGATGAATTGAGGGCAAACAAATATTGAACAAAATGATTCTTGATGTTTGGTTCATGTTTGGTTCATGTTATCAGCAATGCCTGGACCAGAACCGTCATCAGTTTGAAAAAACAGGCATTGACAAAAAAACCAAAAAAAATTACTCACTTCTGTAGATTCTTTAAAATGTTGAAAATGAACTGTATGTTAATAAATTTCATAATTATTCAAAGTGTATATACATTTTTGAAACACCCTGTATGTGTGCTTGCATATGCTTTTGAAAAAAAAATAGGGTCAGAGTATGGTGGTGATAGTGTGAGGAAATGCATCCTCTGACTCTTTTCTGTATGTACATATCATAAGGAGTTTATTTCAGTTTATAGAATAAGATGAATGTCTTTCTATCTTTAAATATTCTTCTAAAAAATAAACATTATTTCTATTGGCTGAATTTCCCTGGAGGAATATACTATCATTTATTTGGTCACTCCTCTACTTTATAATACTTTCACTGATCAGACCAAAAAAATTAAAGAACCATGCTATGAATAAGACAACAATCTATGACTACAAACCCTAGTTGTTCCTTAGGATGAGTTCCTTTATTAAGAACGGGTAGACATAGCACCTTTGGTCCACAGCCCGCTTCTGTCTTCCACCCAGCTACCTGACACATTATACCTCCTATCTGTCCCTCTTAAAGAAGGCTCCCAGCAGGCTGTAGTCAAGTGCTGTTTACAGGGAATAACAGCAAAGGATCCGCGCATGCATTCCTACCTCCCTCCTCCCCCCATCCTTCTTAGCACCTTCATCTCTGCCTCTAGCTCTTCACAAGTTCACAAGCATTCATAATTTGGAGAGAGCCTCAGTATATGTATGCTACCCTTCACATGGTGGTTTCATAAGTCCAAGTATCATATATGACCTACAGAATTTAACTTCATATTTCAAAATTAAAGAAAGCAATTATTTCCACCCCAAGTCAACTGGTGCTATTCATTGGAGCATATCCTGTTTGCCTAGCTTTGCTTCATTCAGACTTTATCCCTTATTCACAAGAAAGCTACAGAATACAACAGAAACTTGGAAAGACCTCACCTGTGGGAGAATGTGACTTACTTCCCATTATACTAGGAGGAATGTCTGAGGCAAATAGTAAATAAATACACCCCCTTCCCCTCAGAAAAAGAAGTATACCTTGTTCAACTCTATCAAATATTTTGAATACATAAAAAAAAATTCTCTAACTTTCCAGGGAGTTGTTATATGTTAAAATCTGAAAAGTGTGTTACTACTGAAGAGTCACTTTAATATGCACTTGTATAAGTTTGCTCTTCCTCTGTACTTCTTAAAGTCAGTTGTGCCACAGGGCACCATCTAGTTATGGGTGTTAAGTACACCATAGTCACTGTCCTGGGCATTGTTCAGGGAATGTATACCAGGGAGGTGAGAATTCTTGGGGCCATCTTAGAATTCTACCTACCACAGCATTTTTGTTAGCATTGTAAATTACTTTTATAAACTACAATTATGTTATCCGAGGGCTGATTACAAGTTGGTGCTATTGCTGGTTCTCAAAAATCAGCAACCTGAAAAGAAGGTAAATGTGCTAAAATGCCATGATGGAGGCACCGTATACTATGTACCATTAATTTAGAGTTTGACTTCTGTGGAAGTAGTCTGTTTAGAGCAATTGCAAGGCATACAGTATAATCAGGTAAGTATAAAGGGGGAAAATGGCAATGAGACTGCAATATCAGAACAGTATGAAGGTGCCCCTTAGCCACAATAACTGTGGGTTATAAGCCCCAATAACACATTACCCCTAATTGACACTTATTCTTATGGAAAACTTAGACACATATGATTAAAGTTTTGAATTATGGACTTCTTGTGCAACACAACATAATAAATGCTAATATAGACATGTGTAAACTCTTCACAGCAAAACAGAGTTCATTGCCAAGTACAGGATAAGTAAAAAAGACAGAAAAGTTTCCCTCCCATATAAATAAGGGTGATTTAAATCAAATGGCCTGGGAATATGTGGGAAGAAAATGGAATCATTTCCAGACTGAAATATGTGAAGGTTCAATTACCTCTAATCCTATCACACAAAACAGCATCTACTGGCAGCTGGGACGGACAGGTGTGTCAAGATGCCTGTACCCAATAGGGTAACAGCCACAGTCAGTGCACTCTGGCCATTTTTATTCTAAATCTTCAAGGGACTTGCAGGTAGTTATAAACAAAGCTTTTTAAAAATCCATCATGCTGAAAGTGCGTACAGAATCTAAGGTCTTCACCCAGAAGCAAATGCTTAAAAGAGATTTTTTTCCTCCAAGCTCAGAACTAGCTCTGTCACTGCGTAACAATCAGTTCTCGGAATGGCGCAACTCTGAACTGCATTCTGAAATAACTGATAGTCAGCACTGCCATTTGCAAGTCACAAGGGTCGGGAAAAGGATATTTATAATATGGAAGTCAAAAGGACTCTCAAACCTTAATTATAAAATACATTTGACTGCTAGAAAACATAAAGAATACAAAAACTTTTAACTGTGAAATTTATTTCCTAAATGGGGCAGGGAAGTATGGTCCATGCACATGAAATTACTTCTAAGTCCACCATGTGCACTGTACTGCCTCTTCTTTGCAAATGCTATTCTCACTGCCCTGACTGTGCAACTCCTCAAGTGTTGCAGAAGCTCTCCTTCACCATCCCACTCTCCATAATGGGTAAGATTCCCCTCCTATGTGCACCATGGACCTGGCTGGCATAGCACACACCACATACTGCCCTGTAATTGCCTGCTTAGTGTATATTTTCCATGAGTATGAGCTCCCAGAGGACAGAAACTATACCCTCTTCAATAGCCTATGTATCCCCTAGTGCACAAAGAGCAACCAGATCATTACAGATGCTTAATATGTATTGTTGGCTCACTGGATGGGAGGAAGGCAGGCATGCTGACCAGAGCAGGGCAATGGTGCACAAGGTCTCAGAGGCCAGAGAGACATAGAGAGAAGAAAAGGGAAAGTGTAATCAGAGCCCATGTTCTGTCTTTAATAATCTTTGTGACTCTAAACAAGTGATTTCACCTGTCAGGACCCATGTGTCCTGAGTGGAAAATGAAAAGGTTGAACTAAGAGGGTCCATCAAGTCTCTCCCAGACACACTGTTCTCACACCTTTACATCTTCAGGATTGTCCATGCTTCATCAGCATTCTCATTTTAACATGTCTTTTCAAGTCAAATAGTATTGTGTTGCATTCAGTAGAACCAAGGGCTTGAAGAGGCAGCTGAGGACAATGTCTGGAGATGCTGAATGAAGGGCAGTGCCAACACCTCGATCATTGCTCTATCAGAAGGAGAAATTTTTAGCTTTCATTCTTTGGATAATAAAATTTCATTTCATCAATGTCATCTCTAAAAGAAGGGCAACTTCAAATACTTCAGAAAAAAAACAATATACACAAAGGAGGCTGGTAAACTCAATGCTTCACAAAGAAGTTTACATTTACCAAGGAAGCCACAACTTCTATTCAAGAGACACAAGTGAGTGACCTTTAAAATATCACCTCACCAAGGCAAAATGGACTTCTCATCAATAGGATCAACTGATAAAACCACCAAGCTGTGTGTTTTTTTCCCAGGCTTGGTGATCACTTGTTCTGTGAAATTTAATTGGCGCTAGAACCCTTACATCAACTTTCTGCCATGATAAAGAAAGAAGGTATTAAATAATGCCACAACAAAGACCCATCTGCTTAGACCAATGACATACTTCTACCTAGAATATTTATAATTTGTTAAATAATATAGCAAGTTAGACTTTTCTTATATTTTCTAGACTAAAGAGGCAATATTCAAAAGAAAACTGAAAAATCACAAACACTAACCTATACAATACTTTTTTATTTGCAAACTAGAGGCCTGATTGACAAAACTCATGCACTGAGGGTTGGGAGGGGTATCCTTCAGCCCAGCTTGTGCCCTCTCACAGCCTGAGAGCCTGCATCAATCACCCCAAAGAGGTAGGCCCTGCCCACCTGGCCAGGGCTCCAGGGATAGATCACCCCACAAAGGGAGGCCCCTGTCCACCTGCCACAGTGCCACTGCCAGGTAGCCTCAGCCTCCCTCTTTGGGGCGATCATGGAACCCCTAGTTGATCAACTGCCTCACTGGCCGATGGCCAGGGCTTCCCTCTGCAGGGCAATCATAGGACGATGGCCAGGCCCCCGATCAATTGCATTGCACCTGCCTTGTCTGGCCTGGCACCAGTGGAAGTCATAGCGTGGTTCTGGATGGTCGTTCTGCTGTTCAGCTGTTTGGTCGATTTACATATTACACTTTTATTATTATATACTATAGGCAGGTGCACAAAATTCATGTATGGGGGGTAGTGGGGGAGAGGGTTTGTGTGTCCCTCAGCCCAGCCTGCACCCTCTCCAATCTGGGACCCTTCGAGGTGGAATCAGCCTACATGGGCAGTCAGACATACCTCTCACAATCCAGGACTGCTGGCTCCCAACCGCTCGCCTGCCTGTCTGCCTGATTGCCCCTAATCGCTTCTGCCTATCAGCCTGATCACCCCCTAACCACTCCCATCAGCCTGATCGACACCTAACTGCTCCCCTGCTGGCCCAATTGCCTCTAACTGCCCTCCCCTGCTGGCCTGGTCACCCCTAATTTCCCTCCCCTGCAGGTCATCTTGTGGCAGCCATCTTGTGTCCAAAAGGGAGCGGCCATCTTATGTGTTGGAGTGATGGTCAATTTGCATATTACGTCTTTATTATATAGGATATTTAAGTAACTGCATTCAGTCTACATTGAACAAATGATATCATATCACAAGTGACTAGATTAAATAAATAAAAATAAATATTAGCCCTAGCCTATTTGGCTCAATGGATAGAGCATTGGCCTGTGGACCAAAGGCTACTAGATTCAATTCCAGTCATGGACACACACCTCAATAGCAGGCTCCTCCCCAGCCTGGGCCACATGCAGGAAGCAACCAATCAATGTGTTTCTCTCACATCAATGTTTCTTTGTCTTTCTCTCTCTATTCCACTCTCTCTAAATCAATGGGAAAATTCCTTAGGTGAGGATTAAAAAATAAATAAAAACCTTCATTTGAAAAATAAATAAATAAATATTAAATGTAAATATAGAAATCACATTTTCAGCCCAAAAACTGACCAGCACCCTCTCTAAATTAGTTGATTTGACTAGTGTGATCAGTTTTAATAATTCTAATAATTCAAATGTGAGATACACACACACACACACACACACACACACACACACACACACACTAGAGGCCCGGTGCACAAAATTCATGCACGGAGTGGGGGTGGTGAATGGGGGTGGTGTCCCTCAGACCAACCTGCACCCTTTCCAATCAGGGACCCTTTGAGGGATGTCCGACTGCCCAACAGTGGGATCGGGCCTAAACGGGCAGTCGACGTCCCTTTCATAATCCAGGACTGCTGGCTCCCGACCTCTCAAATGCCGATTGCCCCTAACCACTCCCCTGGCAGCCTGATAAACGCCTAACTGGTCCTGTGCTGGCCTGATTGACCCTAACTGCCTTCCCCATACCAGGTTGGCACCCCTCAACTGTCCTCCCCTGCAGGCCTGAGTCCCCCACAACTGCCCTCCCCAGCAGGCCTGGG
>PVJC01015853.1:0-34479 GCA_004026665.1 Murina feae
CCCCCCGCCTCCATTCTAAAGCCAAGGATACACATGCTAAACTACGGTTCTTGCCAGTGCTGATAAGGAAAACTCGTGAATGCAGGAGTCTCATTTAGAAAACCCTAAAATTTTAGTCTTATCACCACTGCAACATAATACAGTAGGTATGTTAATTCTAGCCTCCCCCCCCCCCCCCCCCCCCCCCCCGAAATCCCTTTCAGCGAGGCTGACAGACCCACTGCCACTCCCACCACGGCCCGAGGTCCTGTCCAACTCGGATTTGTCCCCTGGCCTTCGTATTATGGAGTGAATCTCCAGCTTCAGTGGACAGGGCTTTGCCCCCTCACACCTCCAGCTGCCTCTGCAATTATTCAAGTCAACACACACTGTCTGAATCCCTACTGTGTGCAGGGTCCAGAGCAGGAGCTGGGGAATGTCTGAGTCGAGCTGAGTTCATGCCTTTGCAAGAGCCAATGAGCTGGGGCGGGAGCGCTGATTTATAGGCCAAGCCTGCCAGCCGACCTTGTCCCAGCAAAGACTCATTTCAACAGGCCTCTCGTCCAAGTGATTATCGCTGCTTGTCCTGCTTGGACTTGGCGAGGATTCTACCATTCCTGTTAGCGAGAGGAAACGGGAACCTTGAAGTAAGTACTTACCTCGTAAAGAGACGGTTCGTGGAGGGAGGCTCTGCCTTCAGCCCTGCTCTGTGACCATGATGAACTTTTCTACTAGCGTGCTTTCCCCTTCCAGGTTCCTCCCCCACCTGGGCTTTTGCTCTCCCCATGACACCTCATGAGGGACATAGAGTTGACTCAAGTGTTCCCCTTTCTCAGTGAGGGAGCTGGCGCCAGGCAGGGCTGATGGCTGCTCCGTGCTGAGCTGGGGAGTGGCAGCGCCCGGCCCAGCTGAGTGTCATCTGCATCTCTTTCCACCACACAGAACCCTGAGCTGGTAGCCGGGAGGGCAGAAGGCCTGCGCTGGCCCAGGTGCCAGGGCCCTGCCTGGGCTCCGTGTGGAGACTGGTGCTCAGAGGGCCGAGGAACCTGGAGATGCTCTGCCACCCAGGACGGGACAGGACGGGACATGCAGAGGTGCCGAGTCACGGTGATAGATGTGCGTGGCTAACGGATGGGTGGCTCGTGCGTGCGCCCATGCCAGGGTGGCTGCGCCGTTGGCAGGCCCGCAGGCCGGCATCACATGTCAGCAACATGATCTCGCGAATCGGTGGGGAACGTGCCTGCCGAGCGTCTGTGGTCTTCAGCGCGGAGAGGGGCCAGGGCGAATGCAGGGCTGGGCAGCCTCGGGAGCCTCTCCGGGCCTCTCTGTGCCCTTCCTTTGCTGGCCTTTTTTCTGAATAAGCAATGCTGTGTGTCCTTCCCAAGCCCCCATAGGAAAACCACGTGTAAAAATCAGAGTTTCCGAAGGACTTGGAGGTGAGAGGAGCACACTGGGTGTGAAAACAGTTCCCTGGAAACAAAAGGCTCCCCTCCCCTTGCCTTCAGGGAAAGAACTGGAGAGGCACGTGGGGGAAGGGGGAGGGAGGGAGCGTGGGAGGAGCCAGGCAATCTGGATTTCCTAGGGACCTTATTTGAAAGCAATTTCGCTCCCTGTAATTTTTTTCTTCAAACCCTCTCAGCCTTGGGTTCTCAGCTGGGTGACTTACTGATCGCCAAAACCTGCTGGAATTCTGCTCTGTAAGAACAGAGACTGTTGCTTTCAATGACTCGAATGTGTTTTTAGAAGATTTCCCTGAGCCAGGGGAGGGCCCAGGTGCAGCCACAGTGCTGCCCTCGGGGAGGGGGTGCTCAAGCAAAGTACCCCGTCTAGACACGGAGGAGGAAGCAGAACCCAGAGGAGCGGCAGGCCTGCGCCTGAAAGAGAGCCCTCTTTGTGCCACTGCCCACTGCTTGTCCCCGCACCCGGCCCCCAGGAGGGCAGAGGAGACGTCTGGGGCTTGGCCTGCAGAATTCCTTTCTTTTTTTCTTGCTTCCTCCTGCCACGTGGCTCCAGATCATGGCATTTCTGTGCCATGCTGTCAGTGCCTTGGTTTGAGGAGAATGTCTGTGTACCCAGGTCCCTTGGCCAAGAAGCAGTGGTGCCCAGAGCCTGCTGGCACCCGCCCCTGCCCTGTCTCTCGTCCTCCTTCACATGACCGGGCAGTGAGCGGAGCAAACCTGCAGGTAGTGGGCCAGGCCCAGGACCCCAGTCCCGAGCGCGTGTCAGCGTCCGCCCTGCCCCCGGAGGGTAAGGTACAGGCTGGTGTGACCTGCCTCGCTCCCCTGGAACTTAGTGATCAGATAGCCCAGAGCCCAGCCCCTGGCCCTGCCCAGCAGGGAGCCTGCAGAGCTGTGGCCCACCGGCTATTTTTAGAAAGCTATCAGGTGCACGGGGCACCCAGCTGCCTTTTTCCACCTGTTTGGGGTCATTATAGGGATCCTGTGTCTGCCGCAGGCGCTGCCTGCTCTGCCATGAGTTCCCCTGCAGCTGGAGCAGCCACTGCGCCCCCTCTCGGTATAACCAGCCGTCTCTCTGGCCTTGCCAGGCCGCAGCGAGTGGCTCACTGGCCCCTGGAAGTGCAGTGCTGCACGAATGCCTGCCCTCCTCAGCTTCTATGAGTGCGAGGTTTCAAAGGTCAGAAGTGAAGTCCGTTCAGGGAGACGTTGATCCATTCAGCAGAAGGCCCTCAAGACTCTGTTCTGCCAGGAAGAGGCACAGGTGTGCAGTCCAGCGGAGGCATGCCCGTGGGCACCGTGGCGTTCACTGCCAAACGATGCAGGGAGCCGTGGGCGACAGAGGAAGCTGTGTAGAGGAGTGGTGCATGGGCTCAGCCTCGGAGGACAGGCGGGTTTGGTCAGGGGTTTGGCCGGGCGTGCGGGAGAGGAGGTGTCCCAGGCAGAGGGAACCTCGTAAGCTGCGCATCTCGGCCGAGATGTGACGGAGCCTCCAGGAGACAGTGGGGCCACCACACAGGACTCTAATGGGCATCAGGGAAAGAGCCTGGAGAGAGTGCGAGGTGCCTGGGCAGGATCTGATGGGTCAAAGCCACGGAGGGTCAGAGCAGGGAGAGAGAGGAGGTGGCACGTGGCAGGCCTTCCTGTCACCGAGCAGCGGCATGTGCCATCCCTCCCTCGGAATCGGCCTTAGTTCACTCCTCAGGTCTTACAGCCCCTGCTCTCTTGGGAACGGAAACACTGGCTGGGCTGGCTAAGGTGCAGCCGTGAACGCCGTCTGTCTGCGTGCAGCAGAGCATGAGAGCCAGACAGAGGCACTGCCTTTCCTGGGTGGGCGAGGAGCTGGCTGGTGGAGAAAACGTCTGAGCAGGGCTTTCCTTCTCCACAGTGAGTCTGCTTGGTCTTCACCGAACGGGGAACGCGCCGAGATTTTGTTCAGTGTTTTAGAAGCACAAAGCGTGAGTTCGTAGAATCCACTCAACAGCCTTTTAGCACCAGTAGCGTCCCATTTTAGAGATGGGGAAACTGAGGGCCAACTGGTAGACCCCAGGCCTCGACCCTGACTCCTGGGAGCCTTCATCCCAAGCTGGCTACCTAAACTGAGGGCTTCAGATCCTTTACCCCAAGGGAGCTCAGACATCAGGGGCAGCCCAGCCTCTGCCAGGACATCAGGGAGCAAGGCCTGGCTGCAAACCCGGGACCATCATCCTCCCAGGACTTGCTTTCTTCTAAGTGGGCATTAGTGGCAGTGATGAACCCACGGTTCTATTTGTTGCTCTTTTGGGGAAAGAAAAACCTGGCTTCTTAGAGCTGTTGTATTTTATTTGTCTGTAAAAGAGGAAATTAATTTTAGTCTTTCTTTTTGGTATAAAATGTTGTCCTCTGCTTTTTCCGCCCTCCACTTTGAAAGGAAACATTTGTCTGTTGAGAAAAGAAATGGTAATTATAGACTAAAAATTGTTTCTATTCTGATTTGAACAAGTGAAAAAAAAAAAACTTCCTCGCACAGATGGAGCCCTGCTGACAGAGGGTGTGAGCAGGGGGGCCCGGCCGGTTGGGGCTCAGAATGGCATTTCAGGTGGATTCAGGCTCCAGGCCCGTCAGGCCAGGGGCTTTTTCCGAGGCTGGTCTTCATTTCTGATGCCCGTTCGTGGTCCCCGTGGGGTCTGGACGCTGCAGCTTCCACGAGGTGACTGGTCAGCCTGCCTGCCGATTGCATGGCCCCTATTAGGCGAGCTGTGTGGGCAAGGCCAGGTGCTCAAGAGAGTTTTACTTTTCAGCCTCACAAAATTACAATTGCTCCAAGTCCTTCAATCAATAAAGCAGGAAACTGATTAGACGGTGAAATTAAACTAATAATGTCACCCTATTAACCCCCAATCAGTGGGGAAAGAGCTCAAACTGAAGGCTGTTTCCTAAATCCTATTACCCTTTGGATACATGTATTTACTTTTTGGAAGAAATCCTAGGAGCGAAGGCATCCCCCAGGCCCCTTTCTTTCCCGCAAACAGGGCTCAGTGCTACCTGCCTGCGTCAGGAGAGGTCAGGGTCTGCAAGGTGGCTGGGGTAGGGCAGCCCCTGGTCCCTGGGGTACCCCAGGGCATGGCCTCAGTGCTTCTGCTGCATGTGTGATCCCCACCCCCTTGTGATCAGGAACTCCTCTTCGGGGTTAACACCAGGCCACCCCCTCACCCGATCTGGGGCCCAAATGCATAGCACTGACTGGGAAGCTCCTTTTTAAAACCTCACGTGACTCCTGGGTTCACACCAGCACCGTGCACAGAGCAGCGTGGGGTTTGCTGGGCCCTTTGGTGTTTAACCCGTGAGAGAGAGCAGTGGCCATGGTCCTTCTCCATCTCCTCTCCCCCTCCCCCCACCACCACCCTCCCTCCTCCCGAGCACAGACGGTGGGAAGCAGTGAGCATGCTTGAAGAGTGAGGGGCAGATGCTGGGGCTGTTTCCTGGCATATCCTGATCACTTTCAAGGGCCATTTTGGGGGTGGAGTCTAGTTCTCGTGGAGAAAGGCAGTCCAGCTAGGACCAGCCCCCACCTGGGAGCCAGGCACGGAGACTCAGGGCGACTCCCTGACCTGGGCAGCCAGCACTGCAGGATCACTCGTCACAGGGCCCGCCTCCTCCTCACCCAGCCGCTGAACATGGACCAAGCTGGGCTTCAAGCATCAGGACCGGTTCCACTGCATCCCTTTAAACCTTCCGGCTCTTTCCAGCTCCTTCCAGCTCTGCACTGTGTAACCCGGCCCTGCGGAGCAGGGAAGGCAGGTGTTACCACCCCCTTTCAGAGATGAGCACACTGAGGCTGAGTGACAGAGGCACGCGTGTGGTCGCTCAACCAAAGGCCACCCAGGCCCGGCTCTGGCATCCTGGTCCAGAGCCCTGAGGTTGCTGACTTCTCTCCAGGAGGCTGTTCTGGAATTATCACGGTCTTCGCCCTTCCCGGGCTTTGCCCCTGCAGAGAAGTGAGCACGCCGTTTCCTGGGCTTGCCCTCCTCTGAGACCTGTCAGTTCCACCCCCGTGGAATGTTGCCAGGGATGAAACCCCCTCTCCAAACGTGGTGATGGCGTTTAATAACTAATTACTCTAATGATCCTGCAGAAATTCTGGAGACCTGTTTTAGGAGAGATGTCAATGAGAGCCATCTGCCTGGTGAATAAAGGCGCCCTGCCCCAGCTGTACTGTTGAAGCATGTTAGCGTTTTCCTACCAGCGGCCATATGGTCCTTAACGAAAGTGAATTGTTCGCACTGCACAGCCCGCGCCTCCGGATGAATACAGCGTTTTGTTTGGGAAAATAGTTCTTCCATCGTGCGGAATATTTTTCAATGCGTTAAGTAGCAATTTGGAAGCCGGCAAGCCCTTGAATGCAAAGACTCCCATCACCTCAAGATGCTCTTCCCTCCGTCCCAGCCCCGCCCCGTGGCCCGCAGCCCACCTGTGCCCGGTTCTCCGCATCTGTTTCAGAATCTGCTCAGGAGCGAGAGGCCGCGCTGGGGGGCGTGCCCCACCCGCCTTAGCGTTTCCGCTGGTGTGGGATGGGAAGCAGGGGTCCGAAGCCCTGCAGAAGGAGAACCAGCCCCAAGCTTCCCTCTGGAAGGGCACAGAGGTTGGGTAGGGTCCCCCAGGAGGTGAAGGGTAGTGCAGGGTGTTCAGTCGGGCGGGTGGTTTGAAGGAAGGGTTAGCTCTCTATTGTGATCTGTTCCTCTTCGGTGGTACGTTCAGGTTGGCACCTGGGTGCTGAGTGAGGTGGAGGAGGACTTCCTGGTCTCAGCAGAACTGCCTGTCGCCTCCCTCCTCGGCACCAGCACCGACAGGGCAGCCCATCCATAGTGACTGACGTCATTGCCACCTGGTGGCGAATCCCCGACCTGTGCCAGACAGCGGAGGCCAAGTGCCGCCACCCTGTGCGCTCCCTTAACTGCAAACAGGCCTGTTTCAGAAGCAGGCCAGCGCCGAGATCGGGCCTGTCTGTGCCAGGGAGAGGAGCTGGTGACTGTGCTCTGAGAGTTTGCCCCCACCACCCACCCACTGCCGGGCCGGGCTGGGCAAGGGGACCCTCCGCCCTCGCCCTGGGCGCTCCCTGTGGCCTCGGGAAGCTGACGGCCCTGCTGTCAGAGCCGCCAGGAGGAGACTGTTTTATTGCAATCTGCTCTGGGACCAACAGGATTTCACTCGCCGGCAGTGTCTATTCCGGAACTTTCCCTAGAACCGAAGTCACTTATTAAAGCTTAATAAAAGGCAAGATTGACTGCAGTTAGGGATACAGCAAATCTGCTGCAAGCCCTGATACCCGAGATGAGATCCGCAACACGTGGTCCCATAAATCTCACTTATTTCCAATTCAGCAGCAACTGATCCCAAGTTCCAATAATGATCTAAGTTCAGCCAAACACGTCCTTAAAGGAAAGCCTTCTGGTGGAAAATAGCAGAAATGTGCTCACGTGGGCCCCTGATTGCGCCGTTCGCATCCCACATCTCTGCCAGGGACGTGTTCCCTTCCCGACACCTGGCACCTTCACAGACGTGGGCCTGAAAAAACCAAGTCACGGCCACTCCCAGTGACCCTCTCAACAAGGAGACGAGGCCTGGGCAGCCTCGGAGCACCCTGCGATGGAAGGCACTCAGAGCATCTCAAGTAAGTCACCAGCCTTTCCCTTAGGCTGATTCTAGATCCATCCTGAGACCAGCACCCCTCCTTCCCTAACCCCTACTCCCCGCCGCCCTTCCTCCCACCCCCTTTGGAGCCTGGCTTGGCAATTACACTAAAGAGTTAACTTCCCCCCTTTGGGGGCGAGGGTGGGGAAGGCTGGAGCCAGTTGGGCATATGCTGCCTGGTCTGAACATGCATGCTGTACTCAGACACTGAATTTGATGAATTGCATTATAAAATTTAAAAACAAATTTAAAACTCTATTAACTCCCTCTAATGGCCTCCTCCTGGAGTCCACAGACAGCAACGGCTCACTGGCAAGGAGGAAAATAGCTCGTTTGCCCTGTGCTCCAGGAGCAGCAGAAGGGAGACGGGTGGGAGCTGGGGGAGGGGGTGTGGCCCACACCCCTCTGCAGGGCCTGCTTCCTGCTCCCAGGCCCAGAGCAGGCCCCTGCAGCGACCCACCACGGGGTGCGCGGCTCCAAGGTTAGACTTGGGCTCCTGTGTTAGAATCTGACTCCCGCTTTCTTTTGAGGCTAAAAGACTTCTTTCCAGACCACGGGAGTGTTGGGCCTACAAGTCGGGGCTGAGGCCTGGGGGTGGGGAGCTCATTCACACACACCCCGCCCCCGAGCCTGTGGTTTGTGGGTCAGCATGTGCGTGTCAGGCAGGAGGAGATGTGTCCCCAGAGTCGCCCGCCCACCCTCTGCACAAGGAGGGGGTCAGGGCAGCAGAGTCGTTCGCTGACTGCTGCCAGCCTCTGCAAAACGAAAAGCATTTGGGGGGGAGGGGGGCAGGAGGGCCTTGGCCTGGCTCCAAACTTGCCAACGGGAGAGAGAGGAACTTTTGTTGAGAAAGGAGACAGCTCTACAGCTGTGTGTGCTCGTGGGCAGAGGGGCTGAGCTCAGCCGGCAGAGAGAAAAGTCCTGGGGGCCCAGGGCTGAGCCTCCCCGTGTCTCTGCAACCCGGAGACCCAAGCTGAGGAGTGCAAGGGCTTATGGGGCCTAGTCATGAGGAGCTCAGGTTTTCTGCCAACCAGTGGCTTCTCGGTGTGAGCAGCAGCTGTCAGTCCTGCCGTGAGCATAAAGGATCTGGAGATACTTGGGGAGCGGTTTACACACCCTGCTGGCCTGGTTGTTCAAAGTCAGCACAGAAACTGTGTGTATGTGGGTGTGTATGGGGCGTGTGTGTAATGTGTGTTTATGGGGCGTGTGTGTAATGGGTGTGTATGGGGCGTGTGTGTAGTGGGTATGTATGGGGTGTGTGTGTAGTGGTGTGTATGGGGTATGTGTGTAGTGTGTGTGTATGGGGCGTGTGTGTAGTGCGTGTGTATGGGGCGTGTGTGTAGTGCGTGTGTATGGGGCGTGTGTGTACATGCACAGATCTGTACATATAAAAGGAACCTGTGCCTTGTGATATCGCCGCCTGTTGGCCATTCCTGGGGCTGTGGGTTTAATGAGCTTCTGAGCCGGGGTGTCTGTCTTCTGAAGACACCCTTCCAGCTGGAGATTCGCCCCCTCTGGGGAGGAGGCTGTGCTGGGGTGCTGAGGACACTCCAAGCCCTGGCCAGGCATTTGGTGTCAGAGACCATGTGAGCCTCTCCCAGGAGCTAAGCAGCTGCTGCAGTGCAAGGAGCTCCAGGTCACGGCCACAGCTTCTGTGTGGCCTCTCGGAGCCTTGACCTTGACAAGCACAGAAAAGCCAGGGAGCTCCTGGAACACTCCCCTCCTGGCGGCTCTGGCCTGTGGATGGGTGGGGCGTGGGGGTGAAGGGAAGGAAGGGAACAGCAGGAGAAGAGGCGCCGGGGCATCCACGGTAATGAAGAGAACAAGGTTTCCTGTGCCAGCCTTCTCTAGGGCATCCCTGATCCCAGCCCACCTGCTCCCAGCCTCTGGGAGCCGGGTTGGGGCCATTCTGTAGAAATGTCTGCTTTTAGAAAAAAAGTTGTGTCCCTACAGCCCCCATTATTTTAAATAAATGGCATTTCCTGTAGAAAAGAGGCTCGCGTGTATGTGTGGGGCACACCGTCCTGTGAGTGGATCGTTGCTCCTGCGATTTCAATTGAAAGCGGAACCAAGCGAGGAACCCCTGGAAGGTGAACGTCCTCAGTTTTTAGAGCGTCCCCGGGTGATGCGGCCACAGGCCCTCCCCGCCTCCCCTCCGTGCGGCGGGGACGCTTCAGATCTGTGTGTTTCTTCCCCCCCATTCCTTTCCACGGCACAGTCAACAGCAGAGCAGCGCTGACTCAGGAGCATCAGGCGCGGGTGAATCCCGTGCACTGCCTGGCAAGCCCAGCCAGCCCCTTAGCCACCCTGCACCCGGCACGACTCCCTTAGGGCACTTGTCATCGTTACTATTTTATTTTTGTTCAACAAAATCTTGAACGTGACAACCTGGCCCCTTGCCGTCATAGGCATTCAACGAATGATCGTTCTCACAATGTCTCTGCCTTTGTTGACACACAGTGTCCTCCCAGCCCGAACTGTCTTCTCTTTCTTGCCTTCTGTTGAAACCCTGGGCACCCGTGAAAGGACTAGCCTTGAATGCCACTGCCTCCAGGAAGCCTTCCTCGGTGGCCTCGGCCGGGAGGACGTATGCTTGGCAGCGTCACAAGATGCAGGCCTGTGTTCCAGCCCAGATGTGTCCTTGTTCCCTTTTGTTCAGCGTCTCCCCCGCTGCACGGAGTTCTGTGCCTGGAGGGACATTCTTCACCCTTTCCCTGTCAAGGCAGCGCCCAGCCCCATGCCGGCACAGAGAGGGAGCTCACGTCAGGCTTGCAGAGGGAATGGGTTTTGAATTGTTGCATGAAGCTGGGGTTCCACAGTGTGTTCTGGCTCCAGTGGTCCCGAACTTCCCTTGCCAGAGTTTTGCAAAACTAGAAAGAAAAAGGTGCCTTTTGTGGTGACTCAGAGCTGAGGGTTCCGGGTTCCATAGCTCCCCAGCAGGCGTTTCATGAGCCTCTAACCCTGTGGAGGCTGCAGCCGTGTGGACCGGCCTAGGAGGAGCTGCTAAATTGCAGTTGGGCACGGAGGAACTTTCTGGGCTGATGGAAATGGTCTGAGTGTTTGGTGATGCATATGAGGATGCACACACTTGTCAGAACTTGTCAAACTGTGCACTTGAGATCTGCGTGGTTACTCTACGGGAATTATCCCTCCACGGGATCAATTAGTTAACAAAGTGCAGAAGGGCCAGGCTGAGGGGCCCGCGTGGGTCTCTGTCTTCCCCCTCCACTATGGGCATTGAGATGTGTGACCAGAGCCAGCATGTCACGGGATTGCCCCGGGAGGAGAGGGACAGCAGCCTGTGTGGGAGGAAGGGAATCCCATCAACACTGGACTCCACCTCAGTGCACAGGTGCCCACCACCCCCATCCTCTCTCTCAGACCTCACTCTCGCCTGCCTCTGAGGAACTGCAGACGCTAGCTCTCAACATATACCCTGAGTGGCCGGATTATTATGACCACCCCATCAGTACAATGAAATGAATTAGTTGTGCAAATAATAATAATAAAACCTTGAGAGTATTTGCTTAGGAAGTTTTCAATATTCAGTATTTTTGGAAGTGTCAATGAAGTACTGATGGGGTGTTTATAATAATCTGGCCACTCAGTGTATATGTTTCAGAGAGGAAGGGAGAGGGAGAGAGAGAGAAAAAAAATCAATGATGAGA
The DNA here is from genome assembly GCA_004026665.1 of Murina feae. Taxonomy (NCBI): domain Eukaryota; kingdom Metazoa; phylum Chordata; class Mammalia; order Chiroptera; family Vespertilionidae; genus Murina; species Murina feae. Next base: position 10,772 of record PVJC01015853.1, read on the forward strand.
GAGAATCATTGATCGACTGCCTCCTGCATGCCTCACATTGGGGATCGAGCCCTCAGCCCAGGCACGTGCCCTGACCTGGAACTGAACCTCGACCTCCTGGTTCACAGGTCAACGCTCAGCCACTGAGCCTCGCCAGCCGGGTACTAGCTCTCAGCTTTGCAGTCTTGCTCAGCCACAAGCTACAGTCACCTCTCCCAGAGGGGAGAGGGTTAACATTAATGTAAGCCCCAAAGCCACTCCAAATATCCCCTCCATGGAGACTTGCACACCCATGTTTATAACAGCAGGATTCACAACAGCCTGAAGGTAGAAGCAAACCAAGTGCCCACCATGAGTGAATGGTGGTGTAGACATACAACGGGATACAGTTCAGCCTTAAGCGGGGAGAAACCGCTACACTCACAGGATGCACCACAGCGTAGGTGAGCCTTGAAGATGCTGTGCTGAGTGAAGTAAGCTCGACAGGAAAGGGGAATCCTTACAAGGTGCCTGGTCGGATTCAGGGACAGACAGGAGCAGGGAGGTGGCAGAGGCTGGCAGGGAGGGAGGAATAGTTATTGTTGCATGACATAGTAGCAGTTGGAGAAGGTGAGGAAGGGCTGGCGATGGATAGTGGCGATGGTCACACAGCACTGTGACTGCCTAATCATTGAAGCATATGCTTACCGCGGTAAAAATGGTGAATTGTGTCCTGTGCATTCTACCACAATAAAAAAAAAGTTATGGGAAAAAGAACCAAAAAAAAAAAAAAAAAAAATCCGGAGCCTAACACACCTGCTTTCTGTCCCCCTTAAATTTTGACATCTGTTTCCGAGGTGACGCTTGACTGGGGACCTCATTTCTGGGACTGAAGCGGGTAGAAAGCACGGGCCGCCTCCCATGCCTGCTCCCCGCTGGAAGTCAGAGTGCAGGCCCTTCAGAGGGACAAGTGTCCGACCGAGGGCCAGGCCTTGGTGTCGAGGCAGACGCGGCCACACCACTGATTTAACTTGCTTTTCCGTGTTGACTCGCTCAGGCAGTATGCGGCCCCTACCTGACAGCTGAGGGGTGCAGCTCCCTTGGTCGCTCCAGAAACTCCCAGCATCATAATGGGGGTGACCCGTCCTCGTGACCTCTGGGGCCCCACGCTGCAGAAACTAGAGCACAGCCTGTGGAGGGGCCGGCTGTCAGGATGGGTGGGCCCCGGCCGGTAATGGGGAGTGACACCTAACACTTGTCACAGCAAGGAGGCGAGCCCGGGCAGGCAATGCGAGGCGTGAAGGAGGCCATCTCTCCCATCGCGGCCTCGGCGACCAGATTGGGTTTGTCTCCTGAATGTCATGCTGCCACCCCATCAGCGCCTCAAGCTCGCAGCTAACACTGCGCCCCCGGAGGAGTAGCGCCCCCGGAGGAGTAGCGCCTGGCCAGGCATCATTCTGCAAGGGCCTCGGACCTGTTTGCAGACACACCAGGAACCGAGTGTCCAGCTCTCTGCATAAGGGTTTGTGGCATTTGGGCTCGAGAGGGTCTATGAACAGGCCTGAGTCCTGCACTGCAAAGAAGCTGCCCTGTTCGCCCTGGGGTTGCTGTACATGAACACGTACCCCATGTTGTGAGCAAGGGCAGCGGCGCTCCAAGGTAGACTTCTGGTTTCTCCCCCATGTAAGGAAGAGTGAAAAACAAAACACCACCGCGTGCACACACGTGTGTACATGCACATGCACATGCACACACATAAACTCACACGCATACGCACACACGCACTCACCCATGTACACACATGCACACATAGACACGTGCTCACACACACATGCGCGCACTCACCCCCTACCCAGGAATGGTGGAAGGGACGGTTCTGGACCTGGCATCCCCTTTGTGTTATGAAGCCCAGATGAATGAGTGTTGCTCTCGCCCCACACAGCCCACCCCATGTTACCACTTTCCTCCAGGCTGGCTTTCCGTCTCTGCTCCTGCCTGGCTGAGTCCCCCCACCCCCTTGGTCATCTGTAACTGTGGCCCCCATTGGCCCTCCTGCCTCCCAGGGGCAGCCTGTGCCTAGGCATGGGAGGTCTGCTCCTCCCCTGGCCGCCTCCCTCATGCTCCTGTGAAGGGAAGACATTTAACATCCTTAGGATGGCAGCATAACTTCTCAGGTGGGTGTGAGCTGTGGGTTCCTGCAGCGGGCAGGACCATGGACTCCACGGTGCTCTCTAGGTAACACAGTCTCTTACACACACACATACACACATACGCACACACACACACCTCCCACAGATCAACAGGCATCCTGTTTAGCCACTCATGACCAACTGCATTAGTGCTTGGAATGCAGAGTCGTTTGAGGAATCAAAGATACCAGGATTCATCTGTTGGCAGAATGAATCCAACGGATTCACTGGCAGGAATGGGCCAGCGGCTCTTTGCTGAGACTGGCATGTGGGGCGTGGCTGCCTCCAGAAAGCCGTGTGCTGAGGGGGGCGGAGAGGCAGGTCTCGGTGCAGCCCAGCACTCTGTGCACACTGCCAAGGATCGAAGGGCTGGACTGCGGTGATGCTCCTGCATCCCTGGTGTGATGTTTTGGGGCTGTCGGGGGCTTCGGGGTGTGTCCAGAGGATGTTGGGATTCGTGCTGTAACCCTCAGGACAGTACTTCCCACTCTGGACTCCTGTGGTGACTTCTCCGCGAGGGTGAGAGGAGTGGGGCTCTGGTCTGCAAGGGAGCGGCCCTGTCAGCGCCGAGTGCACCTGTGGACTCGCTTTGAGGTGAGATCTGGATGCACCATTGAGCTGTTGGGCTGGAACCTAGTTAGCATTTGGGAAAACAGAGGCCAGGAAGGAGAAAGGGCTTAGCCAGATTCCCACCACATACAAGTGGCCGAGCCAGGACCGGAGCCCAGGGTTCTCCAGACTCCAGGACTGGGGTCCACTGACCAGCGTGAGGGAGGGGGTGGCGAAGGGACCAAGAACTGGTTAAAGCCAGTTTTCAAAGTGAACCCAGGTCGCCCCCGGACCTGGTTGGGTGCAGATTCTACTCAGTAGCCTGGGGAGGGCCTGGGATTCTGTGTTTCCAACTCGCTCTCAAGGGTGGCTGGTGCTGCCGGTCTGGGGACCACACTTAGAGAAACACAGCTGCCTGAAGACAGCCTCGCTGGCCTCGAGCCGGATGGTTTGAGTGCAAAGCTGGAACTCCTAATTCTTCATCATATCCGCTGGCTCCATTCTCGCTCTGTTTTATTGTTACCAAGATATCCCAGCACTGTTGGCCTGCACCCCTACAGGGAGGTGATTTGTCACCCTGGGTGGGTCTTCGCTACCCAGATCCCTGCCGTGTCTGGAAGTGGGAACCAGGCCTGGGGAGTGTGTCCCGGACACGGGGAGGAAGGTGCCTGTGGCTTCACGGGGTAATGTGAGAAGTGATCCCTGGCTGTGGGGAGGGACACTATGTGGAATATATCACTCCATTGGCTGGCTGGCTTGCAGCTCAACTAACTCTAGTGCATCGTCTCTGTCTTAGACATGAGTGAGGATGCGACAGAGCGTGCGGCTGATGTCTCTCAGAATAAGAGATCCCCTCGGCAGGCCTGTCAGGGCCTCTGCGTTTTCCTCCAATTCTCTCTTATTTGGAAACTTCTCCAACCCAGAGGCTAGACTAAGAAAAGACCGGAAAGCAAACAGGGACCACGCACTGTATGCGCCCCAAACCTCATTCTTTCGTGGTCATCAACCTTCAGGCTTTCATTCCTAATTGTTCTTTGCAAATATACAAATTGGTTCTACGGTCGATTACCTGGACTCTGTATTTAAAGCTGTTGTTGCAAGCTCCCAATCTGGCAAAAGTAAGGAAAGGGGTCAACAAGATCACAGAAGCAGGAGACGCTGGCTAGAAGCTGATGGGCGGAGCAACTGCAAAACCCTGGAATGGGATGCACGCACCCTCGGGGGCGCCGCGGCCCCAGGCCGAGGCCGGTTGGTGCGGACGCGGTTCCCACGGGGCTCCTCGGGGCCTGAGCATGAGGGTGGCTCGCAGCCCAGGGTCTCTGTGATGTTCAGTTCCGCTCAGCACGTTGGGAAATGTGCAGTACAGGTCAGACTATTCTGTCTTGAAAACGGCCAAGACGTTTTGTTCTTGTTTAAGACGGGAATCCATTTCCATCGTCTCAATAATATGTCTGCGTAGAAGAAAAGGGAGGCTCACGTCTGCCTCCCTCCGGTTCCTTGCCCGTCTCCTGTCCTCGGCCTCTCTCTTCTGACCTCTGCCTGGGAGTGTTGGCCACAGGTAGAGCCTTGTGATACTTTTCTCTTTCTATAGCTTCGTCAGCCTGAGCCCCTAAGTCCCCAGGACTCCAAAACGGGTGCCTCCAGCCTCCCACTTCCTATTAAGTGGCCTTCATCCTGGTGTCCTCCCACCTCAGTTCGGTTCCATGTTTCCCATATCAACATGCCGCCCCGAAGCGCTCACCTTCTTCCTGGGAGGGTCACTTCCCTGGTGTCTGGCAGTGTCTGCACAGGTGCTCACCCAACTGTGGATGCGCTGGTGGAGGGAGAACCGAATCGATGGGGTGGGGTGAGGGGGGGCAGGCTGAGTTCAGGGATGGATGGATGGATGAATGAAAGGAAGGATGGGCATGTACATGTCCAGGTAACACGGTGGGGTTCTGTGGGGAAGGCGAGGAGCGGGGACCAGGCCCCACAACTCGAGGGGCTCCCACAAATGCCCAGCAAAAGCAGCACGTCTTGTCTGATGATCTGAGATCGCCCTTGAGGACGGGTCGACCCTACAGACAGGACCTCCCCTCACTCACATCCCTGGCATGGCGCTGAGTGCTGGCCAAGGCTGGCAGCCGGCTGTTCATTCGGCAGCAGCTCTGTGCACCTTCCCCACGTACACACATGCACATACACTAAGGTGACCAGATTTTAACATTGGTAAAGCGGGACACCATTGACCGCTTGGCCGCCAAAAACCATATCTTCCCTTCCCGTTCTCCCGCCGTTCCCTAGCTTGTCGTGCATTCTTTCCAAAAATCGAGACTTTTTAAAAACGCCGCAGGACGTGGGAAAAATTGTTGAAAATTGGGACTCTCTCACCAAAAGCGGGACGTCTGGTCACCTTAACATACACACACATGTACACACACACAGAAGGATTAGTCCACCTGTCAGAGGCAGCAGCTCTCCACAGATTCCTGGTCCCAGACGTCCACCATCCTGACTTAAGCCTCTCACAATTAAAAACATGTTTTTAAAAAAAGTCCAAGCCCCCCAAAACCCACAGAATTGGTGCTTCCGGGGACGGCAGCAGAGCCAGTGCCCCTTTCTCGTGCGAGAGGCAGTGTGGGTTTGGCCCCAAGTCCAGCTCTGGGGAAGTGGGAGGCGTGTGTCCCAGGCATGCTGGTTCCTGGCTGTGGCCGCAGCACTGCGGCGGCTGGAACTGCCTGTGAGCTGAGGCATTAATCCTGGGAGTGGCTGGCACCCCCGGGAGTGGCCGGTGTGGGCATTTGTGGTCCCTGCTGACGTGCTGGGGGCTTGGAGTGGCATTTACAAGCCTGGAGGGTGGCGTTTTGTTCTGTTTTAATAATCGCCGCTGTGGTTTCTTGTTTAAAAAGCCTCTCAGAACTGCGCCATCATATTCCTTCCCTGGTAAGTTAGTGCTTTTCCCATCCTTTCCTTCCTCGCATCTCAGTCTGTGCACATGTTCGTCGAGGAGCACAAATTCCCGGGCATCTAGAGGGCTTCTTTCCGCCTCAGTAGGATCTCCCGTGTGGAAACTGGGGATGCTCCGAGGGCGAGAGGGCCCACTGAGCAGGGACCAGCCCGCTGGCTGCCGCCCGTCCTGCCAGGGAGGCGCTCGCATCCCTGCCCACCTCTTGTTCTGCCCACCTCCATGTGGGGTGGGTGGCCACTCTCAGAAGTTGGCTGGCAATTTGCTGAGTCTCCTAATTTCTGGCGCTGACCTTTTCTACACAGCACACAGGCCTCGTCGGGCATTTGGAAGAAGACAGTCCCTGGGGAGCCGGCATCCATTCTCTGTCCTTCCTTCATTCTCTCCCCAGGATGGAGGCAGGGGAGGGGCCGCTTCCTGCCTGGGTCCCCAGGGACTTGGTCATGGTGTTGCTTAACCCCCAAGGGAGCTGAACCTGGAGGATGGGTTTAGGACAGCAGCCTAAGCCTGTCACCTGGGACACTGGAGCAGAGAACACTCCCACGGCACCTGCTTGGCTGCGTCCAGGCCCTGGGGGACTTTGGGCAAGTCCCTTTCAACCATCTGAGCCTCTGTTTCCCCAGCTGTGAAATTCAGATTGCATTAGTCAGGGCCTGCTAGCTGCTGAAACAAACAGCCCCCGAATGTAGGGGCTAATCTAATAGAAGCTTCTGTCCTTCTCCAGTCACGACTCAGGCTGGGTTAACAAGAAGGAGCTCTGCTCTGTGACCCCAACAGGAACCAAGACTGCTTCCATGGTGTGTCTCTGACGTGTGCAGTAGGCAGGGAGTGAGAAAGGGCAAAAAAAAAGGCAGCCCTGGTCTTCACCATGTGGGCCTGGGAGCGCCCAAAGCCCCTGCCTGCATCTTGCATACACAGGTGAGAACCAGTCACATGGCCCCAGCTAGAATCAAGTGGGACTGGGGAGTGTGGTCCCACTGTGCCACCCAGAAGGAGGGGGACAGCGACATGGGGAGCACCAGTGGCCTTTGCCAGAGATGACAGTGGCACGCCCCTGCCCAGGCTGCTGTGAGGGGCGCGTGGAGAACGCCGGCGTTTCTCCAGCACACTGCCTGGTCCCCAGACACGAAGAACTTGTTCTTTTTCTTTCCCTTCTCCTACCCGTTATTCCCCCCGAGGCTTATGCAAATGGCAGACCAAGGCAAGAAATTAAATATATCCTTCCCTCACCTCCGAGCCACTTATTTCCTTGTTTCCTCGCAGTGTAACATTTCATTAGACCTTCCAGATGGGGGACGAGCAGGCAGATTAAAAGTCAGATAGCACCGAGTAGCCTGCTTCATCGGTTTCAGGCACGGCTAGGCTTCAGAGCTATTTGGTATTTCCACTGCCGAAAGGCCTCCTCGGGAGCAGTTGTGTTTTAATAAGTGGCTGGCTGAGTAATTTTCCTCGAAGGAATTGCATCGTGGCTGTGTCTGCCCCTGGGGGAGCGTGGGCTGCTCCCTCCCAGTGCTGGAGCTGCTGGTGCATCGTGAATAGGGTGCTTGGGGCTGCAGGAGCCCATCAAGTCTGCCCACACCCCCAGGCCAGCCCAGAAGACGCTCCCAGGCTCTGTGGGGAGCATGGATGGGGGCGGGGGGGGGGGAGGGGGCAGGGAGCCTGGCTGGGCCATGTGGGGGTCTTCACCACCGTTCTGAGGAGTTGATTTGTTGGAGCCTGTCCCTTCCCCGTGGCCACAAGCTTAGGAACCACCTTAAGACTCAGGGCAGATGCATTCCCCTTCACTGACCTTGACTGACATTGCCCCATCAGGGATGGGTGGCCTGGTGTGTGGGGCAGCGTAGGAGGGGACACCAGCAGCAAAGGCTCAGGGTGTGGAGAGCGATGCAGGCACCGCCTCAGGCCCATGTCTGTGACACAACTCGCCAGGCACTCCCCATAGGCAAGAGGCCTGAAGGCATCCGTCGGGGTGCATGCTGCTTTGGGGCTGGGTGAATTCCTGGGTGCTGGGGAATGGGTGCCAGGCCAGGGCTCTTCTCTGGTATGCACAATGCTGAGCTGCTTTTATTCTGGCCCCAGAAGTCCATCCCGATGGTGCCAGGCTGGTGTCTGACACCCGAACCCTCCAGACTCGGGCAGGGACTTCCATTCTTCCTTCCCTCCCAAGCCCAGGCCTCTCAGCATCCTTTGTGGAACCCAGACAGTGGGTGTCAGCTCTGCTCTGGGCACCTGCTACAGGCTGGTCTCTGTAAATGGACTGCTTGTCTGTGCAGACTGGGCTGGGCTGAGCCACACACAGATGGTCATCTCACCCCGCTCCCAGGGGCTGCTGCAGCTGAGGTCTGGCCTACAGACAGCTCCCGGTCCCTGGCCCTGACCCTGCTGTCCCCAATTGTCCTCAGGGTGCTCACTCCTTTGCCATCAGTAGACCCTGGGACTGAGCTCTGTGCAGCTGGGACCTGCACAGATGTGACTGTGGACAAAGGACATGACTGAGGGGTGTAAGTAGGATTTCCTCCCAGGCAGCCAGTGGGGAGTGCCAATGTTGTGTGATTCCAGAGCAGAGTCTGTGACCAGGCATGTGGGACCCCGCAGAACAAGGGCTAGACAGCAGTGGGGGGAAGGGTTAAGGTGACGTAGTAACCTGGTGTAATTAGGAAGGCTTCCTGGAGGAGGTGAGCGCTGAGCTGGAGGATGACTTACTCGTCTCTAGCAGGATGTTAAATTAGACACCTCAGACGAGTCCCAAGGCTGAGCATAAAAGGCGCCTAATCTCCCCACATTAAAAAGGGGGACTGGGCCCAGCCATAGTGGCTCAGTTGATTGAGCATCATCCTCAGCACCGAAAGGTTGCTGATTGGAGTCCCAGCACCTACCTGGGTTGCACATTCGATCCCCGGTCAGGGCATGTAGGGAGGCAGCCAATTGATGTTCCATAGGACTGACTCTCTCTCTCTCTCTCTCTCTCTCTCTCTCTCTCCTTGGGTAAGGATTTAAAAAAGAAGCAGGGGGTCTAGGTAGCCCCAGGACCACCCTCCTGCCTTCCCCAGCCCATACATTAGGAAAGTCTGGCGATGGCTCCAGGAAATATTCCTGAGGAGGGAGTTCTAGGAGGCAGATTGAGGCTTTGCCTCCCATCCTGGGCAAGGGCCCCCACCTGCCACCCACTCAAGCCAGTCCTCTGTGGGACCTGTGCTAGCCCGAGTCTGGAACACTTGGGAGGAGGTGACCTGTGTTCCCTGGACCTGGGGGCACCAAGACTGTGCCTAACCCTGCAAGTAGAGGCGTCAGGGGCTGGGTCGTTTCCTGGGTGGCCGGGGAATGGGAGGCTAGCCCTCCGCTCTGGCATGCACAATCCGACCTTCTTTTATTCTGGTCCCAGAAGTCATCCTGATGGTGCCAGGCTGGTATCTGACACCCGAGCCCTCCAGACTCGGGCAGGGACAAGGTAATGTCACGGTCAAGCTTCCAAAGTGGACGCTGCACGAGGGAGCCAGACCCAGGCCATCTTGGAAGAGCCGACAGCCCTTCAGGGAGCACCCTCAGCACAGCCAGACCCGGGCAGTTGCTCTGACAGAGCCCACAGCACTGCCCACGGGCAGCAGAGCCAGCGCAGGTGGCGCTCCAGTCACCTTGCCTTCCCACCCGCCTCCCTCCTGGGCACCCTGGGGAAGCCAGAGCAGCGACTCGTGAGCGGGAAGGCAACAGGGCCTGGAGAGAGCCGCACCCCGCCCCGTGACAGGATGCTGGGCCTGGCCAGCGGGAGCTGGGCCGAGGGGAGGGCTCTGAATAGGATCCAAGTTCCAATAAAAGATCGGACTTGGCCTTGGGAAGCCAAGGATGAGATTGTTTTTAGAGCTGACCTTGCCAGTGACTGGCCTTGTGGCCACGCAAGTCCCTTAAATCTGTAAGTTACTTAAGCCCCTCTGTGCTTTGGTTTAACGGAAGTTCCCACTTCGTAGGTGTGTTCCGAGGATGGAAAGAGCTGATGCTCAGAGCCCTTAGCACAGAGTGAAGCCCACACTCTAAGTGCTCAGCAAGCATCGCCGTCGGTAATAGAAGTAGCAGCAGCGATGATGATGATGGCGACGATGATGATGGTAATAGAAGTAGTACCTAAAAGTACTCCCCCAAAAGAGCTGTTTGGGTGCAACAGAATAGTTTGAAGGGAAGTAGGGGGAGAGAACAATCTGTTTGCTGCTGCTATTCCACTGAGTTCAGCCTACTTAATAGTCCTGTCACGTGATAGTCATTTCTTGTCTGTAAGGACAAGAGAGCAGTGAGGGGCGCTGGGGAAGGCCTGGAGTGGCAGCCCTATGACCTGGGTGGTCTAGGAGGGCTTCCAGGAAGTGGCACAGGGGAAAGGCTCAGGGATGCAGAGGTGGAGCTACCCCCATGAGAAAGGAAAGTGGTCTGGGGACCTTCTGCACATCACATGCTTCTCACCCACAGCCCCGCCGTTGGGGCAGGTCAGCTCAGTAGACATCAGTGGGGCTCCTGCAATATGGCCCTGGCATGGGTCCAGCCTGGCATGGGCCCTGGACATCGAAATGGCACCCTGTACACACACACACACACACACACACACACACACACACACACACACACACACACACACACCCTGCTCTCACTGTCTTTTTCCCTGAATCACTTGTCCCTTTAAGCACGTGATAGGGCCGCAGGTCACACTTGCCCACCCACTTCAAGCTAGACATGGCCATGGGGCTGGCTTTGGCTCTGTCCCTTCACCACAGTGGCCAGCAGAGCCCAGGGGAGGATCCCTCACCCCACGTGGGTCCGAGAGGATGACCTGGAGCAGGCCCCGCTGACCAGCAGTGAGCAGGGAGCACCGGTGAAAGGCACACTCCGTAGCTTAAGCCACTGACTCTGGGGCTGTCCAGTCCTCGAAGCATAACTCCCCTACTCAAGCTGACGTGGCCCATAATTTTTAAAGTGGCACAAAGAGGGAACAGAATCTTCTCTGAGCAACGAGGCCCTTCCTTCGTCAGCCCCCTGGCCTTGGGCATGGCAGGTTCATGGTCTGCCTAGTTCCACGTCTGCCTTGTGCTCTGTGTCTTAGTTACCACTGTTGTCAGAGGGGGTGGCTGACCCAGAGCTGCCCCGAGAGCCCTTTGCGGTGTGGTGGGAGCGGTCTTCAGGGACCTGGGAGTTGGGAAACATCTGGCGGGCATCCTGCTTTCATCAGCTTCCCTGCCTCAGGCCCCGGGGGCTGTAGCGAAGACCAAACACAGGGTCAGGTGCAGGACAAACCTGGGACAGGGAACCCCCAAGGGTACACGGTGATCCTTGCTGCGGTGGGCTTAGGGGCAGTGATCCCCAGCTGTCTGACAGGGGTGGAGGTGGCAGCCTGCAAGCCAGGCCTCTCTGCTTGGTTAATCTAAAAATAAACAGATAGGCAACAAAAATCTATGTTTCAATGACTGCGCACAAGCTGTTCAAACAGCCAGCTCTGCACTGGAGATGTGAGCTTGTCAGAGAGGCGGCCTCGTTTGCATGCTCGGGTGGTGATGAAACACACAACCTCGCAACAGGCTGCCCTCTGGCCTGGGTGGGTTGTGGTTGTTTTTTTAATTAAATTAAATTAAAAACAAGGATATAGAATAAAGGCAGTGAAAATCCGAAGCAAGTACATCAAGATAAGGCAGCAGCTCCCACAACAAAGGCCGAGGAGCCCTCGGGAATGAGATGAGCCTGGTCCTCATAGAGGGGTCAGCAGGAGAGTGGCCAGAACAAGGGGTTAGTGGCCAACACCAGGGGACAGAAATCTCTCCCAAGTGGCCCAAAATACTCCTCCCCGCCCCTGCTGAGCCCAGAGGAAACCCCAGTGAGCAGGTGTGGAAGCAAAGGCCTCTGTGGCACCCCTCTATGGGGAGGAAAGGGGTGTTACAGCATGCACACACTCACGCACGCGTGTGCACACACACACACACACACACACACACACTGTGGCAGCTCATCAGGCCAGGTGCACAGGGGCCATGCTGCATTCATTCTGATGCCCACATTCCCGTCCATACTGCCCCACCTCAGAAGCAGTCTGTTCTCTGAAATGAATGAGTCTCAGGAAGCTGGGCCACCTGACCGCCCCCTTGGGCTGCAGACCAGCTGGCCGCTCCTCCCCTGAGCCCTGGTTTGCTCTGCTGTGTCCTGACTGTGCCTTGTCCTTCGGAGCAGCCCCCCCCAACCCCCACAGGCAGGAGCCATCCTTGCCTGCTTCAGGGCCTCGCTCAGAGCCCTGCATAAGGGACAAGGGGTGTGCAGTGAACTTGGTGTGATTTAAAGGGGAAAGGGCAGAACGTGTGTTAAGGAGGAAAGGAAAGGGCAGAACGTGTGTTAAGGAGGAAAGGGCAGGCCTAGCTGTTTGCTTGGGCGGGAAAGGCGGGCACAGAGTCCTGCTCCCTGGAAGTGGAGCCGGGAGAGGAGGGCGGCTGATTCCTGATTTACCGGGGACAGGCTCCGACAAGCAGGAGTCCCGCAGGGCCCACCGAGAGGGAGACGAAGGCAGCCTGCTCCCACTAACACTGGTGACATTTCCACAAACCCCAGACCTCGGGCCAGTTCTGCAGCCATCAGCCCACATGCTCTTTCCTCGAAATAAGAGAGTCTCTTCCAAGGAAGACCATGCCCTGTGCTGGGCAGGGTGACCCGCCGGCCATGTGACGGCCCTTCCCTAGTGTTTCCAACTGGACTTTCGAATAGACTCTTGTCTAGTAGAAAGCAAACTGCGAGAGCATTTGGGGAGGGGGCAGCTAGATAGAGAGCGAGCATCAGTCTTTCTTCTTTGCAACTCTGGCACCGGGTTTGGCTCCAGGCACCCAGTAGGGCGCATCCAACCGCTGGGCCACTGATGAACCCCCTTTGCTGTGCTGGGAGATCTCGTTGAATTAGTGGATTCTGCAAGATTCAGAATCATCGGGTGCAAGACTACAAGCGGCGGGAGGACCATTGGAGAGGAGGGAGCAGCAGCTCCCAGTCCTGCCATCCTGTGTCTGCAGACCGTGGGAAGGCAGGCTCCAAGTTGTCATGTTTCCATTCTCCGTGGAGCCACCCAGAGCAAGGGGTCTGAAGGAGCAAAAGTGGTGACTCTTAATGATAACTCTGGTTAGTCCTCCTCTGAGCCATCCAGCCAGCCGGACCCGCCCTCCTTGGCGGCCTCACCGATCCTGGTGTCCACTAGCCCCTAATTTATACACGCCTCCCTTCTCCCCTCGGTGTACACTGATACTAGGTTGCCAGCTGTCATTTCCCATATCTTTTTTATTTTTCAGTATCGCCATTACAATGATGTACACCGGTAGCAAGAGCACAAATGCCTCGTCAATTAGTCCCACGAGGAAAGTCCCTGGATCACGTGTGCCTTAAAAAAGAAAAAACCCCTCCATCCAAACCCACAGCTCGAGTGTCTCAAAGCAGAGGTGTGCCTGGGAAGGGAGGGAGACGGGAGGGGTTTCATCTGAAACCGCGCTGGGTCCCACCTTCCTGAGGCAGGGAGGTTGCTTTTCACACAAGGAAATTGGGCCCAGAAAAGGAATCGGTAGACTTTTCCCCTGAAACATGCTATTAGAAAAGCGTTTTTGAAACACTTGCCTTGTAGGTCACCTGTTAAGCCCTGTAACTATGGAATATGGCTTTCCCCCAAATACCTCTCCCCTCCCCCCATATTCCACCCCTCCATCCGCCCCTCCACACCCCACCCCCAGCCTCCTGCCGCAGGGCCCTCTGAGGGCCACAGAGCAGCAGGGAGCACTGACAGGGTGTAGGGCTGCCTGGGACTCCCGTCCTGCAGAAGGCCAGCCCTCAGAAGAACCTGCAAGGGAACCCCATCCCCACCAAGGCCCCTCACCCCGCCCCCATCTTGTTAAAAATGCAAACTCTGGCTCAGTAGTGCTGGGGCGGGGCTCGGGCTAAGGGGGTGTGAATGCGGCAAACCCCAGATCTCACTCTGGGTGGGGGAGAGGGGTGGCCTGGGGCCACTCTCCCAGCCTCTGCTTCCTCCTCTTCTGTTCATGTTGCTCACTTGCAAAATGTGTCAGCACATCCCGCCTACACCGCCGGGATGCTGTGAATAGCAAGGACGTGGGGCTCTCCGCATCCCACTCCCGGTGCGTAAGAACCTGTGGCCCTGGAAGGCCACATTGTGGTTGCCCTGACCACTGCTGGCCCTTTATGGCAAGGCTCCCTCCCCGCCGTGCCCTGCTGAGTAGCATCTCAGACTTGCTGGGCTGTGTCTCCCCCAGAGCTTTGGACAGACCGAGACCGGGAAATAAATGCAGGTTTAGCTGGCGGTGAAAAGGCAGGTTCCCCGCCTCCTTCTTTTCTTTACTTTTTTGCACAGCTCAGTGAATTTTAATGCCCCCGCCTTGGGGGAGGGAAGGTCACACTGCCCACTTTCGGGGACATCTCAAAGGTTGCCTGGCATTTTGGTTCAGAAAGCATTTGGTCGATCTCTCCCTGGCTGAAGATACTGGGAGGCACAGCAAGTTGGCTCAGCTGCCATGGGCTGGGATGGGGCCGAAGTGGGTTAGGGAGGTGACCTGGGACAGATGGGCAGAGCACGGGGGTGGGCTCACTTCCTGTGGCTACGGTCCCAGAGCCATGAGCTGCTGAACAGGCAGATGAAGCCCACCCTGCAGCATCAGCCCCACCCGGGCTCAGAACCCACCCGGGACCACCAGCCACTGTCCACAGAGCTGGAGCCCAGCCCTGTGCACACCTCCCTTTAAAGATAACCCTGACACCCTAAAGCCCTCTGTCACAGAGGAAGCAGTGGTCAGAGGTCACTGAGTTGTTGCATCCCTCACTCCCCTCTCCTCCCAGCCTGGAGGGCCAAGTGGGGCGAGCTTGGCTGGGGTAGACCCTGGAGCTGCAGCCTCTTGGTGGAACCTGCTGGCAAGCAGCTAAGCAACAGGCCTGGGAGAACCTGCTCCAGCCTGGCACGGCCGAGTGGGGCCTGATAGGGCAGGTGGTGGGGGGAAGGGAGGAAAGGAGTGTCATGGGAAGGTGGTGGTCGCTCTGGGCTGGGCAAGGCGAGGTGGAACCGAAGGGCCCTTTGAGAGCAGCATGAAATGCGACAACAGAGACTGTGCAGTTCACTGCATCTTAAGTCGCCCATCCTGCAGGGAGCACGGGGAGAGGCTGGCATGGCCCATGGTGGTTCCAGAGCTCCCCTGGCTCCTGAGCTGGTCCGCAGGGTTCGCAATGAGGTCTTGGGCCCAGACTGGCACGTATGCTGGATCCTGCCGCCTGCACCCCCCTCCTGAGAAACACCTCCCCCTGAGGGGTGGTTATGCAGGGCCCGGATAGAGCAAGGTGGGCCAGACAAAACCAAGGAGCAGTAAGTGCAGAGTGGACCCAGCCAGGGAGGCTCACTGGCCCTTTTTCACCCTCAGCACCTTCCTCACCTCGGCCTAGTCCCCACCCTGCCACGTGCTCCCAGCTGGAAGGGGCCTGCCGCTTTCATCGGGGAGCATTTTCTGCGCCCGACCCCTGGTGCCCAGCCTGTGCCACATGGAGGAAGCAGAGAGAGTCTTTAGGGAGCCCATGGCGGGTGGAACGGGCCAGTCCGCTGCTGGGTCCTAGGCCGGCCTGTGTGAGCTCCGACCAAGATGGCTGGCCAGAGAGGGCTTCCCACAGGGGGAGCTGGCACCGGCCGCAGCCTCAGCCAGAGCAAGTCTCCTGAGTTATTGAGGGCTCGGTGGGGCTGGGGGTCAGCGAGAGCTGGAGGGGCCCCAGGGAGCCGAGAGGCACTTCCAAGGGGCGCCCCCAGCTCCTGGCCAGCGTCTCCAGAACCACCTAGAGAATCCCTTTGTGTTGCATTTGCCAAGATGGGGTTCTGGCTGGTGTTTTATTATTTTGCTCCAGAAGAAAGGCTAAAAGATGCAGAGAGGGAAATGAAAATAAGAAAGATGGGCACGGGCTGTTCCAACCCACTTGGCAGCCCGTCGCCCCCAAATGAGGCAATCATACATTTTCCATTCGGGGCTGGACGGGCCGCGGCTCCCCGTCTGCAGGCAGCGCGGGCTCCCTACCTTCCCGTGGATTAATCATGCCTTCGGGCCCTCACAGCCCGCACCCCCTCCTCCGCTCGCCTTAATGACGAGACTGGGGGAAGGTCATTAGCCACCTGTGATCCTGGGTATGGCGTGTGCACAGGGGACGTGTCCATAGCTGCAGGCCACGGCCAGCCTCAGCACACCCAGTGGGTCCCGGCACAGAGCTCCCGTGCCCCAGCCCCATGTGGACAATACAAATGACACTGACACATGAAACTCTTAATTATTTACTCATGAATTATTCATGTGGAGGCAAGTCTGTGCGGCGGGCCAGGCCGCCGAGCTGGTATCCAGCAAGTGTCCAGGAGACGGAATCACAGAGACACAGCCCGGGCACTGGGGCTGAACCTGGTGGCGGCTGAGTCCCCTCCTCCAGGCCATTCTCAGGCCCTGGCGACCCAAGCCTCCCGTCAGCGTGGGCCAGAGTCTGTGAGGGCAGCCTGAGCCGCAGGAGGAAGCCCATCCTTCAAAGCAGGCTCTGGGGTGCCTGATCGGAGAGCCCCAAGTCATGGGTGTTCAGCCGAGGGTGACCTTTCTCCCACCCTGGGTGACAGAGCCCCCGGCAAGGTCCCACCCTCCAGCACAGGGAGCCTCAGGGAGTCCCTCGGGGAGGGGTGGTGTGAGCACAGAGAAGGGAGTTGGGAACCAGAGGCCGTCTGGCTTCCTGGGCGGGCCCTGGCTAGGCTGCAGCTGCTCCTCACCGGGGCTGGCTCTGAGGAGCAGAGCCCTGGGGCCCCATGCAAGATCCCGGAGGGACATGCATTTTATGACCTGGCGGTGGGGGAGGGGGTTCTGTGCAAGCTTGAGATTTCAGCCAAGAAATTGGGGGTCTGCCTCCCCTGGGAGGGCCCAGCCCCCCTCCCTTCTCTGCCAACCCAGAATTCCTGGGACGTGCAAATGACAGCGGATCCCAGAGGCTGAGCCAAGATTCACACATAAAACGCCCACATCTGGGAGGCCCGTCAGCTCTAACCCCAGACCTGTTCCTCAACGCCTCTGCCCCGGCCCTGGGCAGGCCTGCCCCCACCCCTGGTTACCAGATTTCCAGACCCGGGAGCTTTCTTCACACATGTGCATGCAATTTAAACACATGCCACCCAGAGTCTGGTTCTTTATAAACAGCACTCAGGAATGGCTGCCATCCACACCCCCTCCCTCTCTCGGCGAAGGGCGTGGGGGCCAGGCTCCGCCAGTCCACAGGCCTCCTGCCAGGGAAAGATGCCCACCTGGACAAGGGAGCATTTGTACACGTTCTGTCTGTGCTTGCTTGCCAGTCTCGTCTGAGACACCTCCTCCCGCCCCGTCGAGCATTTCCTGCTGCCTCCCCCACGCCCGCCGGGTGCTAGTGTGGGCGCAGGGACCTTTTTGACACTGTGGCTCCGTGCCCAGCAGGGAAACGTAAGTTGCCACCTCACCCAGGGTAAACGGCGACACATTTCTTTCACGCTGTCTGAAAGGGGTAATTAAGTTGAGAAACGCGGTCCAACCCAACCCTGGCATGCAAAGAGCTGACCTTTGTTTTGAACACATTTCATGAGCCTGAAACCAGACGGTGGCCTCCCGCTGCCCGAGGCTCCATCTTCTCCCCAGCGTTTCAGCGGAGACTTGAAGGGATGAGCGGTGTGGGGTGGCGGAGGTGCAGGCTGCTGGGGCTGTGTGTGCAATGGAGCCACCATGTGGTCCAGCTGGCAGTGAGCTGTCAGGTTTAATCGGCGGCAAAGGTTTCACCAGGGCTAAGGAGGCCCCTTTGACCTGATCCCAGGCTCCCTCTGCCACCTGCGGGCACATCGAGGACCTGTCCTGCTCGCCTCCACCCCCACGTTCAGGAAGGAGATGGTTTTCCTTTCTCAAGGAAGCAAATAGACAACAGCCATTTGTGGTGAGATGGAGCTGGGTGCCAGGTGTTCAGGGGGATGGAGGTCTCTGGCTGTATCTACAGAGGGCAGGTGAGTGCAGCCTCCCAGGAGAGTGGGGACCTGAGCGGAGTCATAACACACACGCGGGATGCAGCCAGGGGAGGCTGTTCCCGCAAAGGAGTGTGTGGGCTTGGATGCAGAGCTGACAGGGGTGCTGGGCATCGCCCCTGAGGTAACCAGTGTGCATGGGGTGCTAGAAAAGGGAGCCAGCCAGATCCTGGTGGCCTCTAAGCCACCCTGAGGCTCCTGGGCCTTATTCTGATGCATAGGATGGAAAGCAGGAACATAAAGAATTATAATCAGCCCTGGCCGTTGCTTAGTGGTTAGAGCGTCGGCCTGCAGACTGAAGGGTTGATGGTTTGATTCCACTCAAGGGCACGTACCTTGATCTCCTGCCTGGGTTGGGAGGTGTACAAGAAGCAACCAATTGATGTGTCTCTCTCACATCAATGTTTCTCTCTCTCTCTCTCTCTCTCTCTCTCTCTCTCTCTCTCTTTTTCTCTCTGTGTGTGTGTGTGTGTGTGTGTGTGTGTGTGTGTGTCTTTCTCCCCCTCCCTTCCACTCTCTCTAAGTGATCTGGGGGTTTCAGTGCAAGCTTGAGACCAGGAAGCCATGTCTGGATGTGCGGAGACCGGAGCAGGCCCATGCTTGCGGCCTGTCGGCCCAGTAGCTAGCGATCCCAGAGCCCCCTCCAGGGCCCAGCTGGACTTGGGGGTGGGAAAGTGAGCCCGGAGCCTGTGCTACCCTCTAGGAATTCCCCCGACGGGACGTGGCCAGAGAATGGAAAAGAGTCTAGGAAAAGCAAGTCAGGCCCAAGCCGTGACGGGGCTGGGCACGTGATGTGCAGGGCACATGCCAACCTAACCCTCTGGTCTGTGCCCTGGCAGCACCATGACCTCTGCCCTCTGCCTCGCTGTGGCCTCTTTGGCTGAGACAGCCCCCTCCCATATCTTCACATCCTTCCTGACTGAGGGCGACTCGAGCCCGGCTGGGCAGGGAGCCAGGCCAGTCACTGTGATGCTGAGCAAAACGCGGTCCTCCTGATGCTGAACGCCCTCGGAGGATCCTGGTATGTCTAGGTCTCCATGACAACACAGAGGGCCTTATGTTCGGATATTCAGGAGAGTCACGTGCAAGCTGGTCTTGTTATCAGAGCCGGGAAGCATGGGGTCTCGGGTGGCGACGGTTGAATCATAGGGTTGGGAAGGAGCACTCTCAACTCCCGGAGGCTTTGTGCCTTTTCCGACTCGAGTCCTGTGTTGAGCGACAGCACGAAGGCCAGGTCCTGGCCGCATTCTCGCCTTCCCATTCTCTGACCCCCACGGATCCACTTCTTCATAATGAGCTCCTTGGCCCATAGATTGGGGGTGACCCATCTCTCGCCAACTCACGCCAACTCACAAGCTACCGAGAGGATCAGTGAGAGTCACAGAAGGGGCCTTGTCCACTGCAGAGTGAGAGGCCACACGTGGCTGCTGTCACCCCACATGTGGCCTGAGGAGTCCAGGGATCTCGCTTTCCCGGTGGAGACGTCAGGACAAGATCCCAACCTTAGCAGAAGCGCGCACACGGGGCACACAGGGCAGGGTGACGGGCGGAACACAGCCTGACCGTAAGCTGTGACTGGGTGCGAATCCTGCCTGCCTCGCTTTTGCCACAGGGTCCTGGACACACCACCGGTCCCTCGTCTGTGACGGGAGCTAATGGCCCACGCGTGGTGGGCTCGCCGAGGAGGTGCAGTGAGCGAGCACGTGATCACACACAGAGAAGGTGCTACGAGGTGCCGAGGTGCCGCAGGCGCTGCTGCCTCTGGCGCCCTCGCAGGGCTGCTGTTTGTCTAAACCGCCCTCTTCTCTCTGCCCGCAGGTCCGGCCTCTGCTTCCCCGTGAGGAGCCCCCGCGGCCCACCGAGATGTCCCGGCACCACAGCCGCTTCGAAAGAGACTACCGGGTGGGCTGGGACCGCCGCGAGTGGAGTGCCAACGGGACGCATGGGACCACCAGCATCTGCAGCGCTACCACTGGGGCCGGCGGCACAGCCAGCAGCCTCAGCGCCCGGCCCGGCCTCCTGCCCCTGCCAGTGGTGCCCTCCCGGCTGCCCACGCCCGCCACAGCCCCTGCGCCCTGCACCACTGGCAGTGGCGAGGCCATCACCAGCCTCGTGGCCAGCTCTGCCTCCGCCACCACCACCAAGGTAAGACTGTGTCCTCTCTGAGGCCCGGGCCAGCTCCACGGGATGCGTTTTCCAGAACAGTGGTCTCCACAGAGCTGGGCTGGACAGCTGTTTCCATTCACGTGGTTTTAGTTTTATTTTTATAAGGTCTCTCTCTGTGACTAGCTTGCAGGAAAACAAGGAGGTATTGAGGACACTCATTGTCTTGTGCCACATTTGTTAAATGCTATTGAATGAGTGCAATGACGGGGAAACTCAGTTGGCAATACAGGGTCCCTAAGGATGTGAATGTAGACAGGCAAGCCCCCTGGAGTCACCAGGAACTTGGGTTTGCAAGAAGATGCAGACCAGCAATAAGTCATCAATGAACATAAAGCTCCTACTGGCTAACCATGGTGCTGGGAATTCTCACATTCACTGTCTGCTCCGAGCCCCAGGCAGCCCAGGAGGTCAGTGCCTTTGCCCTCCCCTCTTGAAGTTGAGGATACCGAGGTACACCATGTCCAGGAAAGCTGGTCAAGGTCAGGGACCCAGGCCCTGCCCCCAACCGTCGGGCTCGGGGGCGTGAACTCCTGGTCGTTCCCTCTACTGCAGGGGGTGGGGGGCTCAGCTCCAGCCTCGAGAAGGACAGCAGGTACCAGGCTGTGCTGCTAACCACGACGTCGAAATGAAAATGTCACCAAGGCTCTTGTCTGGCATGGGTTCTAGCTGGTCCCCGTCGTCGTGCTGCTCAGAGCCCAGGCCCATGGCTGGTGGCAGGAAGCCCATTTGTTGTCATCCTGTGTCCTCGGCCGGCCAGACAGGGGCTCCGAGGCCGCCTGTGCCTCTGCCAGCCATTCCGAGCCGCCCCGGGAGCTCGAGTGTGCGTGTGCGTGTGTGTTGTGTGCGCAGGCATGTCTGGTCTTTTCTCTCCTGCTTTCACGAAAGTTGCCAGAGTTAAAGGCAGGGGGCCGGGCCCCAGCCATTGTGCGGTGCTCGCGCCGTCGGGAAGCCGCGCTCCAGGTGTGCTTGCCTTTGTGTCTGTGATTTTCAAAACCCCCCTTCAGCCCTGCTTCCCCTTAATAACCGAGTGCCGCCGGCGCGGAGCCCGAGGCCGAGACAATGGAGCGATCGGAGGCCAGCTCGCAGCGCGCTGACGTCTTGCTGCAGCGCCTTATTGATTTTATTTTCCTGTTATGAAAACGCCACCCCATTGCAGTGGAGAGGCAAGGAATGTGGGATGGGGAGAGGAGATGGGGGGTGGGGGGTATTGGGGCATGCTGCCCCCGGACCCGCCAAGCATATTCCTTCCCTGGGCGCCAGCTCCGATGTGGTGACCTCTGCCCAGCAGAGCCAGCGGCTGCCCCGCCGACCACATCTGGCAGCCACTCGGCCAAGCCAGCTGTTGACCATCTGGAAAGTGGCAAACTCTGGAGCTGACTGCCGAGGGCTCCCGGTGGGCAGAGAGGAACTGGACCCAGGAGCCCCCTCCATGGTTTCTTTCCTCTCCAGGAAGGGGGTCCCTTTTAGGACTAGCGTGGGGCTGTGCTCCAGGTAGGGGTTTGGGCTCTGCCAGGCCAGGGAAGGGGCAGGGACCCAGCAGTGGGGCCTCCCACAGGGCTGCCCTGCCCACACAGCTTCTCCTTTTGCTCCCGGGCAGCTCAGTGCTCACGATCCCTGTCTGGCTGGGCCCCAAACCACAGCACATGGGAGGGAAGGAACCCAGCCTCGACGGAAAACAACAGCTGGGCAAGGGCTGAGCTGAGTGGCGGCAGGGGAGAGGGCCAAAAGTTCACGCCTGTGAGGACGGCCAGCCCCTTGGCACACGCGTCCTCTATAACCAGCCCAGCCCAATTTCACCCCTACAAGGGCCTTGTCTCTCCAACAAAGGCGCCTGGGTCGCCTGGCATCTTCAGGGTGCAGGGGAGAGGGAGGGCAGCGGCCAGCCGTGGCTTCTGTCCTGGGTGCTGTTAGTGGATTTGAGCTGCAGGGCCTTTCTGCCCGTCTGGCCTGGCCGCTGTCCCCCACGTGCCAGTCCCCCAGCGTATTTGTCTAACCCCGTGCGAGCTCCACATCAGCTGGCAGGCGGCCGCCCTGAGGAATCTGTGGTTTCCCTGGTCAACAAGCAAGCGGAGTCATTGCTGGGCAGCCAAAGGCAGGCTCTTGCCCTCGGGGAGTTCCTGGGCCAGGACAGAACGAGTGTGTGGCCTGGACGGTGTGGCCAGGTGACCTGAGAGTGTCTCTCCCATTGAGGTTGTTGGCAGAGGCAGCTCAGTGAGTGGATAAACACAGACCCCGGAGCCAGCCTGCCTGGATTTGAGTTCTGCTCCATCACTTTCTAGCTGAGCGACCCTGGACAAGCCACCTAACCTCTCTGGGCCTCGCTTCTATAAGCTGGGAACAGGTCGAAGGACCTGCCTGCCAGGGATGTTGTGAGGGTTGTGCGGGCTAAGACACCCGTAACGGGCTCAGGACAGAGCCAAGCCTGGCATGTGGTAAGTCCTGTGTTGGTGTGGTTGTCACTGCCATCCCCATGGTCACTGGTACCCAAAGTCCATGGCCCCCAGATGCCTGGCCCCTACAAGGAAAGGGGATCATTTCTAGCCTCACCAAGAGGACAAGGTAAGTCTTCAGATTAGAAAGAGGAGCGAGGCCCCACTTACCTTGCCCTCTTGACCATGGGGATGGCAGTGTTTCTGAGTGGTCGGAGCTCAAGGTGACCTTGTGACACAGAGGCATGGTATGACCAAGGTGACATGGCAGCAGAGGGCTTGAAGGAGGAGAGCATCTAGTGGGCATCCAGTTGGACCTGAATCTGCACCCCTGCTCAGCCAGGTGACTGAGTGAAGGGATTGTAAAGCTTGTTCCAGCCCTGGGACCCTCTCCTCAAAGGAAAGCCCAGGATGGAGACCCCACTCCTGTGGGAGAGGTGTGGGGAGGGAGCTGTGTAGAAGCCAAGAGCAGGGCTGTGTCCCCCATGTGCGTTCCCACTGCCGGAGTGTGGTAAAGGCTGCTTAAACGTACGGGCTGGCTTCCTTGGAGAGACATCTAGCGCCATGCGTGGGCCAGAGCCCCCTGAGGACTCGGGGTATCAGCACTGTCAGGTCTTGGCATCCCTCCCGAGCTGGACATGGAGGCAACCACGGCATCCCAGACCACCATGCATTGGAGGGACAGCCTGCCTTTCCCCGTCTCCCCTCTGCAGCGCCATCAGCCTGGTCGCCAGCTCATTCCAGAGCCAGGCTGCTCCTGCCAAGCCCTGGGGGTGGTCCCTGAGGCTGGTTAGTGAGGAGACCACAGTTCTTGCTGTCACTGCTACCTGTGGGCCTGAGTTGACTTTTCTGTTTCTCCGTTTCTCTGTGGCCTGAGGATTTCTTGTAGGCTTTTGATGAAGGCCAATTGGACAAGCACAGATTCCTGGCCGCTGAGGCAGGGGAGGGCCTGGCCAGATGCAGCACGCACACACACACACACACACACACACACACCACTCTCACATACATACTCATTGCTCAGACCAATCAGCTGCTTCCCTGGGACCCGGAGGAGCTGAACCTCCAGGACACAGGTCCCCAGAGCCCAGCAAGAGCACCTGCCCTCCAACCCTTCTATTTTGAGGTCAGAAGAGTGTGACCCAAAGAAAAGAAGACTTGCTGGGGTCCCCCAGGGGGTGATAAGCAGGACGGGGTCCCTCAGGGGGTGGGAAGCAGGATTGGGGGTGGTTTCTCAGGGGGTGGGAAGCAGGATGGGGTCCCTCGGGGGTGAGAAGCGGGACCGGCAGATCTGGCTCCTTTCCCGCCCTGCTGCCTGGCGTACTGTTGCGTTCACCCTGGAAACCACATTGCACAGTTAGGATAACTCCTGCCCTCCTCTCACCCACCTGGCTGCCAGCAAACGCCGACATTCAGCAAGAAAACGGGCTCATAGC
>PVJC01015854.1:0-34518 GCA_004026665.1 Murina feae
CCAATGGGGAGTTGTCTTGGTTTTAAATTTCAGTTGAGTTATCATGAAAAATTTCCTAGCAGATTATTAGGTATTGATATCCATTCAAATAGTAATTCATGGTATTTGGTTGAAACAGCTTTTGAGAAGAGTATTCATGTTTACTAAAAAAGCAGGAAATTACTGAATAATATTTTCTGAACATTTTTTCAAAAAGAAGCAATTTTTGCTGGGTGGCAACATTGTAGGGTTTCTCATTCCTCTTTAGCATTATTCATATCACCTCTGATATATACTATTTGTTTGAAAATTTGTAAAGCTATTCTGATATGTGTATGGCTAAAACATAGACAACCGGCTGTGCCTGAACTTAACAGGTGACCCTTCTTTTATCCAGCCTTTCCCTCCACCCACTCCACTCCATGATAAATTTATACACATCCATATCTTATTTATCTTGGCAAGTCAGAAGCTTTGCCATCCTATCTAATAAAAGAGCAATATGAAAATTAACCTTCACTCCATCACAAAGATGACAGCAGCCAGGGAGCTGTAGTGAGGCAGGAGACTTGCGTTGCCCTGGCGATGGAGGAAGCCAAGATTCCCACCTGCCCTGCAGGCCCTTAGCTCTGTTCAAGGCAACAAAGTTTCAATTACAGAAGGTAAATAAACCCAAGATTCCTGCTTCCAGCTGGTGACAACTGTGGTCTCTGCTCAAGGAGGGGCTGAGAATCTGGATTGCCAGGGGCAACCTAGGCTTTGAGCAGGACCAAGGCAACAAAGTTTCAATTGTAGAAGTTAAATAAATCCCAGATACCTGCTTCCAGCCCACAGCCATGGCCAGCCTGATAAACGGCCCTCAGCCCCTAACCCAGGCTGGCCAGGCACTCCAGTATAGACTCCCACCATGAAGGGGAAGTGGCCAGCATGAAAACAGCCCTCAGCCCCTCACCCAGGCTGGCCACACTCCCATCGGGTGAGGGTCCCCCCTGGGGGATTTGACTAGCCTGAAAACAGCCCTCAGCCTCTCACCCAGGCTGGCTAGGAACCCCAGCAGGACACCCTTCAAGGCAAACCAGCTGACCCCCACCTGTGCACCAGGCCTCTGTCCTATATAAAAAAAGAGTAGTATGCAAATTGACCCTAACAGCAGAACGACTGGGGATGACTGGTCACTATGACATACACTGACCATCAAGGGGCAGACACTCAATGCAGGAGATGTCCCCTGGTGGTCATTGCACTCCCACAGGGGGAGCTCTGCTCAGCCACAGGCCAGGCTGATGGCTGCCAGCATAGCGGTGGTGGCGGGAGCCTCTCCTGCCTCCTCAGCAGTGCTAAGGATGTCCAACTATAGCTTAGGCCTGCTTCCTGCTGGCAAGTGAACATTCCCCGAGGGCTCCAGAGTGATGTCTGACTGCCAGCTTAGGCCCGATCCCCTAGGGAGCAGGCCTAAGCCAGCAGATGGACATCCCTCGAGGGGTCCCAGACTGCTAGAGGGCATAGGCTGGGCTGAGGACAGCTCCCCCATCCCCCCACCCCCACCCAGTGCACAAATTTTTATGAACTGGGCCTCTAGTACACTATAAAAGGGACATAAGATTAAACATCTTCACAAATATTTATGTTCATGTCACAGGAAAGTTTGGGGAAATACTATCAATAATGGTTTATTATTTTTTAAATCTTTGACTACTTTTCATGTGGCCTGTTCCCAATCTAAACAGCTATGCTTGGTCCTTTCTGGGGTACTTAGGGCAGTGGTTATATTGCATAAATTAAAAAAAAAGAAGTGGCAGTTGGATTTTTCTCAAAATAGACATTTGAAACCTGTGGCAAACACAACAGTTTTTAGAGAAAGACATCTGTATTTTTAAAGCTTGTCTTTACTGTGTATCAAAGTTCAAGGTCTTGTTCTCTACATAGGAAGGATATACAAAATATTATAGAGACCCAGTCAGTGTGTGTCAGTGGTTGAACATCGACCTATGAACCAGGATGTTATGGTTCAATTTCTGGTCGGGGCACATGAGCTGGTTTTGGGCTCACTCCCCAGTAGGGGGTGTGCAGGAGACAGCTGATGGATAATTCTCTCTCATCATTGATGTTTCTATCTCTCCCTCTCCCTTCCTCTCTCTGAAATCAATAAAAACCATATGTTGAATTAAAAAAATCATTATAAAGTGAGCAAACAGAAGAGTAGTTTAAAAGAAACTGCCTTGGGCCTCCTCCTGCCCAAGTTTCCAGCAGAAAAGAATTACATACTCACCTCTCAAGTAGGGTAGGGATCTGAGAGCAGAGGCCCCCTGGGCCTGGTGTCAGGATGGGGTCTGTGAAACTAGCACAATAGCAGAGTGCTCTCCATACCACAGCAGGAAAGTGGATGGGTGGCGAGGAGGTTTTAACTAGAGAGGGACCCGAGAGAGCCCTGAGCTTGCTGTCCACCTAAGATGAAAGCAGTTTCATTTCCCTGAGCTTCCTTTTAAAGAAATCAGGAGAGAGAGAGAAAGAGAGAGAAGGAGGAGTGAGGGAGGGAGGGATGGAGAGAGAGAGAGGAGAGAGAGACTGACTTCCATCTTTGTATCCAATAGGGAAGAGAAAATCAAACAGAAAAGAGAGAAATTTTGGCAAAAAATGAGTCAAATAAAGTGCTAAGTTTCTCGTATGCTTTTGACTGGCTTTCTGTGGGAACCTATTATTCTGGGTTGGGGATACATCTTCCTGAGAGAATTGCATTTGTTTTCCCCCAAGGCCCTGGACCAATATCCATCTTGAATAACTGTGAAACACAAACCCGCATAAGGCCAGGCTGATGGTTATAATTTCTCAGGGGAGCTCCCCCCATTTTGTCCCTCCAACAGTTCTTGCTGAAATAGTTTTCCTCTTCATCTTCCTGTGGCAGTAAGTGAATTTTCTACTCTATTATTGAATTGAGGTTATAGAATTTCAGCAGTCCCGACTTTATTTCAGCAATATAGCTCCAAATCTCTACATTTTTTACAAGTCCAAGATGTTGTCTTCTGTGAGGCATTCAAAACTCAAGGCTGAGTTTTCACCAGGATTGGAAATGTCTTAGCAAGTATCGCCCTGGCTTTCATACCCATTTGCAACCCGGCTTTCCTAATTCCCCTTTATTATGGCTCACGAGGATTTCTCCTACTTTTCGGTGAATTTAGTGCTTTTAAAAAGATGTTTGTTACATTCTATCTCAGAACGGTAGCAGAAGCTTCATCAAATACTTGGTTTATCATATAACCTTATGCCTTTCATTTATATTATCTCATTTGAGATCAGAGCTTCTATATTTTTGTTATAAATAAGACAGCAGTTGAAGTGGAAATAGCTTATTTTCTAAGATCTCTGACCCTCCCCCTTTTTATTTTTAGTATTTTTTAAAATATATTTTTATTGATTTCAGAGAGGAAGGGAAAAAGAGAGAGAGAGATAGAAACATCAGTGATGAGAAAGAATCATTAATCAGCTGCCTCCGGCACACCCCATACCCAGGCATGTGCCCTGACCAGGAATCAAACCCTGACTTCCTGGTTCATAGGTTGATGCTCAACCACTGAACCACACTAGCTGGGCCTCACTTTTTAACAAAATATTTTTACTTATTTCAGAGAGGAAGGGGGAGGAAGAGAGATAGAAACATCAATGATGAGAGAGAATCATAGATTGACTGCCTCCTACACAACCCCACTGGGGATTGAGCCTGCAACCTGGGTGTGTGCCCTGACTGGGAATGGAACCATGACCTCCTGGTTCACAGGTCCATGCTCACCCACTGAGCCATGCTGGCCTGGCTCTGAACCCCTTTTTAAGGAAGCGCAGCTGAGATGAGTTCATTCTCTCTGATAATCAGAACATCACTCTCCTACCTACCTGCTGAAACCCCTGGGAGTTCTGGGCTGGTGCTATTCTGTTGTACCTGTCATTGTGCTCTGTTGACTGTTTGGTCACTCACTCTAATGATCTAAAAATGATGGCACTTACGTACAGCCCTCACTTCTACTATACAAACCACCAACACCCTGGTTGAGTTTAGTGAATTACCCACCCAACTCTCAGGCTTTATAATTCTTTGATATATCACTGACAGTGACTTCTGTTTTCATTTTTTATGACCTGGGCCACACTGAAGACTTTAATTTCAAATATTACATTCAGGCACCTGACCTTTTGACCACAATCTTCTGGTTTTTATGCCCCTGTACCTTTGCTTGATAATGAAATATCTCGTCCCTGAACTCTCCTTTTTAATCTTCTGCACCATCCTGACCTCACTTTCCTCTCTGTAGCTTAGATTCTGAAATTCATCGTTTAAACTCTTCTCTTAGAAGTAACTTCAACATGTTTGTTTCATTTTCTTTATTTTCTACTCCAATAGAAAAAGTCCCAAACATGAACTAATCCAACTATTTGCTTTTATAAAATATCAAATGTTGAAATCTGCTAAAGATATCATACAGCTTCATAGATTAGTTTTAATTTAATCTAAAGACTCGATTATCATCTGCTTCTTCAGTTTGGTCCAGTACACCTCCCTTCTTTTCCAGTCATCTATTACTGTAATATGGTTCTTTAAAAACATTTTATGCTTTCTCCAACCCTTCAACTAAATCAATATTTTTTTTGTCTTTCATCATCACAAGAAATGCTCATATCCATCACAAGGAAAATGGAAGTCATTACATTAGTTAAACAAATGGAAGAATGGGTACTTGTACTCATCTTTGCACCTTTTTAAAAAATATATATTTTATTGATTTTTTACAGAGAGGAAGGGAGAGGATAGAGAGTTAGAAACATCAATGAGAGAGAAACATTGATCAGCTGCCTCCTGCATACCTCCTACTGGGGATGTGCCCACAACCAAGGTACATGCCCTTGACCGTAACTGAAACTGGGACCCTTCAGTCTGCAGGTCAACTCTCTATCCACTGAGCCAAACCCGTCAGGGCTGTACCTTTTTATCTAGTTATATTGAAAGAGAAGCTTCTCCATTTGCTCTAGGACCAATCCCCCCCAAACCTGTAGCCTGTCTATTTCTAATCCTCCTTGAAATTCTCCTCCAGATCTCACTTTGTGGATTTTTAGCTTCAGGCTATACCTTCCAACCCTTCCTCATTGCTCCTTCCTCTTTCATTAAAGACAGCAACAAGAACACTACATTCTCCTTAATTTCATCTACAGGACTTTTCCGTTTTTTCCCCTTTTGTAGTCAAACCTCTCAAAAGAGAAGTGTATTCATTTTTGGGGTCTACTCTTGCACCACCATTCAATACTTCTCCCCTCATTACCTGACTGCCCACCCATTATTCTACTGAAACTCAACACAGTTAAGCTTTAATTGGCTCAAATCTAGAACCTAGTACTCTACAAATGAATTGTCTGTTTAATTGTATCCCAAATAGACAGGAAGCTCCCGAGGGCAGGATTCATTTATGTCTTGTGCTTGCTGTAACCCAGTAGATAGCATAGTTCCCTGCCCAACACAGGTGCTCAAATAGATATTTTGTAAATAAATATATGATTTCACTAGTATGTGAAAATATAAGAACTAAACTTCCTGAATTCTAAAATATGCTGTGGCATTTTTTCCCCCAAATCTTCTACAAACCAAATAAAATATTCATCTGGACAGAAGGTACCAGAAGCACACTGTGAAATCTGTCCCTCCCCCACTTTAAAGACAAAGCATTACTTCTGACTTCTAGAAACTATAGCCATGTTCTACAACAACCAAAAGAGTCTAGTTCATGAATTCTCGACCACACTTTCTTTCCCGGGAGCAGGTAGTTTAGAATGTAGTCTTACTTCCGTTGGCCTTGAGATTTTCTTATCGTTAGGAAGCATTTCTCTCCAGCAGATAATTAGGGCTGAAAGCGTAATGCACAGCTTTGTTAGCTACTGGCATGGTTCCTCCTTCCTCTCCTTCCCTGCCAGACTCCACCTCATTTAGACCATCTCTAGTGGAGCTGCAAGATTAGGCAAATAAGCCTGAATTACTCCAAAAGTTGTGCATTAAAATGTGAGTATCGTAGCCTGAGGAGCCAACCTTTCTGTGTCATGTAATAGGATCCCTTAGATAAAGAAGAGAAAGGCGCTTCCCCCTGCACCTGCCCCTTTTCTTTCCCAGACTAGCTCCTAAGAACCCAGCCTAGTCCTTTAGGGTGGAGCCAAGTCTGAAGGGAAGTATAGGCCTTTAAAAAATAAATCCATTCAATCTTTTTCCAAGGGTCACTGGCTGTTCATTTTCTCCACTAAGTTTGATCTGCCAAACTTTCTATATAAAGTTGAAAGTATCCTACAGTAAAAGATATGCAGTAAATTTAAAACAAAGAAGACAGTTGAAAAACGAACAGCTGAGTGAAAATCAGAAGAAAATAGAAATTCTGGATTTTGGTACTTGAAATAATTTGAGAATCAGATGTTTCAAATTAATGAATGGGGGAAACAAACCTTTAGTGTTGCCTCTTTGTCAGCATAGTTTGGTGACCAGCCAGTGATTTGGACAGGTAATGCATATGGAGCCTGTAAGGCTTCCACAGTCTCTTAATGGGTCTGTGTGTTTGTTGTACACATTGACAGTCCTCATTTCATTTTACCTCCTGCTGTGCTATCCTGGGTCACCCTCACACATGAAAATCATGCAGTTTTTCTGTCAGTTACTGATAAATTGTGCGCTTGTCCAGCCATCTGTATTCTCTCTGATGCTCAGTCTTGTAAAATTTCTGGCAAGTCCAATGCTTGATCCAGCTAAGACCAGAACCAAAAGCTAGAAATGATAAAAGATTTTTTTTCTTTATTTCCCATCCAGTTCACCAGGTTTAGCTGATAAATCTACGAACTTTTGTTTCTTATCTCAAAGTTACCATGCCTTCTCTGGTGGCAAAGCAGCTGGTTATTGCAGCTGCACCATCCACTTTGGTTGCACTGCAAGTGTAATCGGCCAAGTTGAGTGTGTGGATGGGAGAGGCCACAAAGGGAAAGAAGGCTATAGATTCCCACTATTCTTATTCAAAGCTGAAACAGTCTTTCAAGAATATATTTCTTCAAGAAAACGGTTCTTTAGCTTCTTGTGTACCTGAAGTTGATTTTTAGATTTGGAATGAGGTTCTTAATTGATAGATCCTCCATTCCCCCAACTGGTGGCTGGAGTATGACTAGCCTGCAGCCCAGAAATACCTGAGTGGTTAACCATGTACCTTATATGGACTATACATTGGACCACCAATCCACACCTGCCAATTACCCTAAGCCTTCGTCCCATATGGACAACGCAGCAAGCCACCAATCAGTGTGCGCCGAGTACACTAAGCCCCCACCCCTTCCCATTTCCCCTCAAGGGGAGTGCCTATCTCTGCATGTACTGCTGTTCTCCCCTTTTGAGACAGCCCAGCAGGTCCTTCTCCTCTTATAAAGCCTGTAGTCCTGGTTTTCAGCCTCCGTCTGATCTTTCATTAATAATGTCACCCAGTTTAATACTTGTTTTTGGCAGAGAGGATTCATTCTTGTGCAGTCACCTACAGCTGGACAATCCTTTCTTGTGAGCGAAGTTTTACTTTAAAAAAAATATTTTTTTTATTGATTTCAGAGAGGAAGGGAGAAGGAGAGAGAGAGACAGAAACATCAGTGATGAGAGAGAATCATTGATTGGCTGCCTCCTGTACTCCCCACACTGGGAATTGAACCCTCAACCTGGACATGTGCCCTGACCAGCAATCAAACTGTGACCTCCTGGTTTGTAAGTCGACTCTCAACCACTGAGCTATGCTAGCCGGGCATAACTTACATTATTTTTAACTTTTGAATGGTTATAAAACTTAACAGGCATTCTATACTTTGGGGTCAGTTTTAATTTTCTAGATATTTTGTTAATTTTATGAAAATTATTGAGTGTATTAGATTAAAATGGTTCAAAATAGCCTCTTTTTTAATTTGTCTGTACAGTAATATTGGTAGTTGTATTCTTTGATCATTACTGAAATCAGATCTCTATCCCCTCTATTTTTCTTGGTCAGACTTGCTATGTGCATCAGTTTTGTTAGTTTTGTCAAAAAAGAACTGTTAAGGACTGAATTATGTCCACCCCCAATTCATATGTACACATTTTACTACCCCTCCAATATTAGAGATAAGGCCCTTAAGGAGGTAATTAGTTAAATTACCCTGATCCCATAGGACTGATGTTATTAGGAGAGGAAGAGATACCAGTGATATCAGTGATGATCTCTCTCTCTCTCTCTCTCTTTCTTTCTTTCTCTCTCTCTCGCTCTCTCTCTTTCTCTCTTTCTCTCTCTCTCTCTCTCTCTCTCTCTCTCTCTCTCTCTCTCTCTCTCTCTCTCCCTCTTTCCCTCTCTCCCTCTTCTTTCTTTGCATACTCACAGAAGAAAGCCCATGTAAGGACACAATAAGAAGGCAGCTGTCTACAAGTCTGAAAGAGAGGTCTCACCAGAAACCAATGCTACTACTATTACCTTGATCTTGGTCTTTTTAGCCTCCAGAATTGTTAGAAAATAAATTCCTGTTGTTTAAGCAATCTGTTCTTTGATATTTTTTTAATGGCAGCCTGAGAAGATGATTAAACCAAACTTTGCAATAACTATGAAGTTTTAATATCTTATTAATACACTTAGAGGCCCAGTGCACAAATTCATGCACCAGTGTGGTACCTCAGCCTGGCCTGCACCCTCTCCCAATCCAAGTCCCTTTGGGATATGTAGGATAGCTGGTTTAATTTTAATCTCTTTCTACTTTCTTTGCATTTAATTAACAGTACTTTTTGCAATTCTTCATTTAGATATTTCAGTAATTGAACTAATTTTGTCTTGTAAAGTATGAATTGAAGTTTTCAAATTTCTCTCTCTATAGATATATAGCTGAATGTTATATGGATCTTTTTTAAATTAAATTTTATTGGGGTGACATTGGTCAACATGAACATAGAAGTTTCATGTATGGGTTTCTAACTTACAAAATCTGTATATAGCACCATGTGTCCACCACCCAAATTCAAGTCTTCTGGCAATTCCTCAAAAAATTAAGAACAGAGCTACTATATGACCCAACAACTCCACTCCTGGGTATATACTGAAAAACTCAAAATCATTTCTACACAAAGATATATACACCTGTATGTTCCTTGCAGCATTATTCTCGGTGGCCAAGATATGGAAACAACCAAAGTGCCCTGTGGTATAGGACTGGATATCATAAGTTTTAATGTCATCTTTTTCCTGTCTTTCAGTTTTAATTTACATAGTGATTTTGTATGTAGTTTGTTTACTTTTTAAAGAATTCTGTTTCTTAATTGTAAAACAGCTGAGGACATTTTTGTTATTCTCTTGTCATCAATTTCTAGCTTAATTCTTCATTGGTCAGGAGAATATAATATATATGAGTTGAATCCCTTGAATTTTTTTGAGGCTTACTTTATAGTCCAACAGGTGGTCAATTTTGATAAGTATTCTCCATGCACTTGGAAAAAAAGTGTGTTATGTACTTGTAAGAGACAGGTTTCTGCATATGTTGATTTGGTTAAATGTTAACTGTATTTTTCAAATATTTAATTTTATTGATTTTAGCGAGATGATTTTCTTACAAGTTATTGAGATTAGTATATATCACTTGATACTGTTATGGTCTATATGGTTTTTTGTATTTCTTCTTCTAGTTAATAAAATATTTTTTATTTTGAAGCCATGTTATTAGGTACCTATACATTTACAATCGGTATATTTTTCTGGTGCATTGCCACTTTTGTCATTACAACACATCTGACATTACTGTTCTACTATTAATGTTGCTACATCAGATTAATTTGGGTCACATTTTCCATCCATATACTCTTTACACCTTGCACACTTTAAACCTTTACACACTTATGATGACAGCAATTATTTTTTTAAATCTCATCTTGAAATCTCTTTTAGTTAACAAATTTATTTTATTGATATTTCATTTAATTAGTTTTTTGAGGTCTAACTTCACTGCTGTCATTTTCATTTGTCCGAACTATTTTAAGGACCATTCTCTCTTTCTTTATGCTTTTCTTTGGATAAATCAATTTTTGTGGTTGTTGTTTGTGTTCTGTTATACAGTATTTTATAGCATACTATTTTTAGTAGTTAGACTTAATATGAGCACAGTCATCCTTTACTTAAGGATTGAATTCAGGTAATTGAGATTTTTCAATTAACAAACAAAGGTAGAAACTTAAGACATTACCTTAATTTATCCCTCCAGCTATTTATCCTGTTTTTATCATGTATTTTAATTGCATATAGGTTTATACATTAAAGGATATTAAATTATTGTTTTATATAGTCAAAATTCACCTTGAGTTACCCAAATATATATATATTTTTGGAAATTGATCCTTATCCTTTTTAGCCTACTGTGTTTCTATCTGAAATCATTTTTCATCTGCCCCCTTTTTGCTTAGACTTTGTTTGTCTGAGAAAATATATTTATTCATCTTAATTTTCAAAGTGACAATAACCAAAAAATTTCAAAGCCCTTCAGCTACAAATATAAGAAATATTACAAGTGGATAAAAAAGCTGTGGTACATTTGCACAATGGAATATAGCTCAGCTATAATAAAGAAGGACTTTTTACCTTTTGTGACCACATGGATGGACCTGAACAGTATTATGCTACGTGAATGGCATAGACAAATGAGAAAGACAAATGCCATACATTTCACTTATATGTGGAATCTAATGAATACAATAAACTAACAAAATAGACTCATAGATAAAGAGAACAGGCTTACAGCTGTCAGAGGAGAGGGGTTTTAGAGTCTGGGTGAAAAAAATGAAGGGATCAAGCAAAAAACTAAAAAAAAAAAACCCTCATAGACACAGACAACAGTATGGTAATTACCAGAGGGGAAAGGGGGTACCCAGAGGTAGAAGAGGGTAAAGAAGGGATAAATCTGATGGGAGGAGACTTGACTTTGGGTGGTGAATATAATACAATATATAATGTATTACGGAATTGTATATCTGAAACCTATATAATTTTATTAACCAATGTACTCTCACAAATTAAATACAAATTTAAAAAAATCTTTATATACCTGAGTATAATCAATATATGTAAAAACACACCTAGACATCAAAATAGAATTGCTGAAAACTAAAAAAAAATATTGTTTCTGCCTTATTCTTTCACTCTTCTACTTCTGACACTCAGATTAAAACACGTGTTAGGCCTTTCCGTATTTTGTGTATGTCTCTAATGAGCTTTTCTGTGTTTTCCACTCATCTTTTCATCTTTAATTTTGAATTCCTGACCTATTGGCCAGTTCTTAAATTGTATCTTCAGTTGTGTCTAATCAATTCTTAAATCAATTTGGAGAATTTTAAAAGTACTATTATTTTAATGTTAATGTTTAGAATTTGCATTTCATTTTTTGTTATAGTTTTCTTTGCTAAAATTCTTTATTGGTCATTTAAATTTCTGAACATATTATTCAACTTACTTTGATGCCTAGGTCTGGTGATCCCAATGTGTTAATTTCCAGCGTTTTTATTCTGTTTACTGTTTTGTCTTTTGCTAGTTTTTTTCTACGTGCCTGATTAATTTTGATTGTGTTGTAGACACGGTGAATAAACATTTTTAGAAATAATTGGAGGCTTTAAATGGTATAAATTTCTTCAGTGAAGTTTTACATTTGCTTTGAGAAGGAAGTCTGTTTAGGGACAATCACTTTATTTCAATCATGGGTTAGGTCATTGCAAGTTAAGTTACTTTTGAGGGATGTTCTCATTCTGTCCTCTTGGTGAGTCCTAAACATTAATTTTTGTCTTCCTGGCCCTGAAGGCTGCCAAAATTTATGTTCCACTTCTCAGCCTCGCTGTTTTGTCTTTCACTTTTGAAATAGACAACTGCCCTAAGGGGAAAACATAATCACATATGCTCAGCTTACCTACTTAGTTGCCTTCTTCTTTGAAATCTTGACCCTATAAATTCTTACAGCCTTCATTGTTCTCTAATATCTAAATCCAGATGGTTTATTTTCATTATTTATTTATATTTTATTCAGATTTTCTAGTTTTTTAGAGTAGAGGTTTTATTGAGATCATTCCAGGGAGATGATCTTCAAAACCTGTATTTTCAGCCAAATACTCTATATATTTCTGACTTAACATTACCAGGGAGCTAATATTAAAAACTTTAAGCTCCATTTAAAAAAAATTTTTCCATATGAAAGTAGAAAGTGGATTAGGTATGAATTTAAGGTTTAGAATAGAAATAAATTATTAACTATGTTGTGTTTGAGTAATTGGTAAGATAATCAGTATTTAGCATGGTGATAACAAGAAAGCACACACACACACACACACACACACACACCACATCATATTTAAGCCAATGTAAATCCTGTTAGATAGAAATCATTGTGTGTTTTTTTTACAAATAAGAAAAATAAATTTCAAATAGAATAAGTAATGTGTCACAAACTAGATGTATATCTTTTTGATGATAATATATATTTATGTAGATCCTATATAAGAAATAGGTAATATGCAAATTGACTGTCATGCCCTCAGACAAGATGGCCACCCCCATGTGGTCATAAGATGGCTGGCAGGGGAGGGCAGTTGGGAGTGACCAGGCCTGCAAGGGAGGGCAGTTAGGGGTGACAAGGTCTGCAGGGTAGGGCAGTTGGGGGCAATCAAGCTGGCAGGGGAGAGTTAGGTGTTGATCAGGCTGGCCAGGGGAGTGGTTAGGAGGTGATCAGGCTGGCAGGCAGAAGCAGTTAGGGGCAATCAGGCAGGCAGGCAAATGGTTCAGAGCCAGCCATCCCAGATTGGAGGGGGTACAGGCTGGGCTGAGGAACCCCTCCCCTCTCCCCATCAGTGCATGAATTTCGTGCACCGGGCCTCTAGTCTGTCTATCTATCTATCTATCTATCTATCTATCTATCTATCTATATTCTAATTTGCCACCATATATTACTGAAAAAAATTATGAAAATATGTAATATATTTTGTTCTGTTTTCACATAGGTAAACTGAAACTGGAGGTTACTATTCATTCTGGCTGGTGTAATGCAGCCTTGAGCAAAGCCACAGCAATGGTGGTTATGAAGGACTTAGGGGCCTGTGATCTGTGGTTCTTATTATGGTTCTATCATTTACTTTGGCACTTTATGAACTTAGGTGAGTCACTCAATATTTCTGAACCTACCTTCAGAGAAAGGGTAATAATACCTACCTTACAGGGTTGCTGTGATAATAATATGTAATAATATATTTTTATGATATTGTGAATTCTTAGTTGAAGAATATTGTTTATAACATGTTAAAACTAATTTGTGAACCATAATGAGTATTTAAAATGTATTTGTATAGTTCTATTTCACCTCCACCACTAGATCACTTCTTATGGAAAAGTATATTGTAATTCTACCTAAAACTATATAATTTTCTATAAACTTCTTCTCACAAAAAAAGAAAATATGTAATATAGTTTGGAAAACTTTTTTTCATAAACTTTTATGAGTTTCTTTTCAATAAATTTAATTCTTAAAATGATACTCATAATCTATGTGAAAATTAATTTATGTATAATAGCTAAAATTTTAATAATCCAGCAAACTAAATGAAATATCTTTAATGAAAAGGTTTACAAAAAATGCACTTGATGAAAAAAATATTTCAAAGTAGCTCAATCTTTCTTTTTCCGTGGTAATTCAGATGCTATAATAAATTGAGTAGCTTTACTTATGAATAGAACTTGCCTACTGCCAAGTGACATGTTTTCAAATCTTATATAAGTCACATTTGTCTTGGCAATATTTCAACACACACACACACACACACACACACATCACCAACCGGTGAGGTACTTCTATAAGTCACACACATTGGTTTTTACCATGACCAATTTCATTTTCTATTGAGGCAAAATACCTTGTGAATTTTAAGCCATGGTGACTCATGACTAAATAAATTAGCTTTACTATTTCCAAAGTCATCATCAATATATAAGAAATATTGACTACTGTTGAAAAATTTAAGAAGCACCAGATTTTAAAAATTATTTGTATGGGTTTAACTGTTTGGCTATTGTGAGCCATATTCTTTTTTGGGTGAAAAAGTAGACAGCTGAAATATTAGCAGCACATAGCTAACTATGTTTGTCATTGATTTTCCTTCTGCTCTTTATACTGATTGCCATATCCTAGGGAAAAATCCAATTCCAGTAAAATAATAATACCTTTTATAACACTTTACAACATGCTTTTTTGTTCATGTTCTTATTTAAACCTCAGGGGAATTCAGAAACATAGCTATTATTATTCTAGTTTAAATGATGAAATTGAGGTTTGAAGAGGTTCATCAACATGTCCAAAGTTTTAGAATCTGTACGCTGTTGGATAAAGATCCAAACATGTTTGGATAGTAGAGAATAGAAAGTAAAGAGAATGGTATAAGATTTATTAGACCTGATCAATAAAAATACAAAATATTAACTCAGTGTATCCAGGCAACATATAAAGATCAGAAATATTATTGTGTAGAATCAGTGAAGGTGATAAGGAGAGACCTGTGGGATTATTGCATTCATGTAACTAAAAGAGTGAGCTGAGCCAAAAGAACATTTGGAGTCTGAGCAGCAACAGAGCAGAGTGGGTCTGGTTGCCAAGGCCTTGCCATGTCTTCAGTTCCTACCTGAGCCTGATCAGCAAAACCCCAAAACGTTCATAGCTAAAAAACATGGCAGAGTGAGTAGATAATAATCCCCACTACTTTAGTTTGTTTCATTGATTCATTCAATGAATATTTATAAAAAGCCCAGACACTATTCTAAAGGATGAGTAAAAGTGACCCAAACCTCTGCCTTCGTGGAGCATACCTCCTACTGGAAGAAGACGGCTAACAAGCATAATAATTAAATCCCATAGCCCAAAAGGAGTAAGCATGCATTGCGGAAGCAAAAGTAGAACAGGGCCATGAGGATGGAGAATGTGTGATTCAGTGATGTAGTTTCAAATGGTTAAATTTGCCTGCAGAAGGAGATGAGGCATTTGGGTGTCTAGGGAAGAGCATTTCAGGCTGAATGCCAAGCCCCTGAGGTCAAAGTATGCCTATTGCATGCAGCCAGGAATAGCAAGGAGGTCAAATGACTGGAGCAGAGAGGAGGGGAAAGGAGAGCATAGGAGCTCAGCAATATCACTGGGCAGTTCATTCTGTTGGCATCGTCCATTTACTGGGTGAAGGGGTGAGTCATTGGCAACATTTGAGAAGATGAGTACTGTGAGTTTACTGATATCCTAATAATATCATATTGGTTGCTGTTTTGAGAATTGAGTGAGGATGTAAGGGCAGAAAAGGGGAAACCAGTAAGAAGGTTTTGGCAAAAATCCTCGAAAGAAATAACTGTGGCTCGGATGAGGATGGATGCAATACAGTTTATGAGAAGTGATCAAATGCTAGAAGTGTTTATGACATAAAGCAATAAGAGGAATTTTGGACTACTATTTCTTAAAACAGTGACATTCTGTTTTCATTAAAGTACATGTGTGTTTAAGGATGGCTATATATTTTATATCAATTTCTGTGTCAAATGGTATATCATCAGTAATCTCTGTGAGACTTGTTAGGGGTACATTTGGAGTTATTCAAAGCTAAGCAGGGCTTGTTAGACATGGTTAAATATCCAGTATGACATGAACAAGAGCATAAAATCATCAGTATGCAGTAACTCTATTTTCTGATCATTATGGGCACTGTTTATAAAAACTAGAAAGAGTGAATTATAAGGCTGAAA
The DNA here is from genome assembly GCA_004026665.1 of Murina feae. Lineage (NCBI taxonomy): Eukaryota > Metazoa > Chordata > Mammalia > Chiroptera > Vespertilionidae > Murina > Murina feae. The sequence goes on from PVJC01015854.1 coordinate 15,771, forward strand.
CCAGTAAGATACTCATTAATATTATGTAAGTTTCTTAATTCTCAAGTATGATTACATTATATGCATTATATTACTCAGGAGAACTATAAACACAGCTATTGAAAAAAGATAAATTTAATTAGACTTTGTAGGATCAGTGTTATAGAACTTCCAAAAAACAATAATAGAAATGGCATAAACATGCTCTCTTTCTAAATGACCTTCCCCTCCATTTTGTATTTTAGGAAAAAAAAGATTTAAAAAGAGAGTCTTACAAAAACCTTCCCTCACTATGCTTTCAGATTATCATCAGAATGCGACAGGAAACGACAGTGTGTAGTTCTGTTCCCTCTGCATGCAAGGGGTTGGTGGCAGCCTACACCATTTTTCCTTTTCCTTCGCTGACAATGAGGAGGCAGAGAATTCTAGGATTTGAATGGATCCTATAAATTACCTAAATTACTTTACCTCTATGACTCCAAATCTTTTCCTTTGTGTTATGGGAAAAAATCAATGGTTCTGAGTCATGACAATAAAATGGGATGTTGTTTGCAGTGAGAGTAGGAACTATTCATTGTACATTCTCAGTTTGGACATACTTGTTTTATCCCAGTGCCCACCATGGAAAATTGGAGGCTGAGAGAAGAGAAATTGATGCACACAAAATTCCACAGCTAGGGCCATGATAATTTTTTTCTTTTTTCTTTTCTTTTTTTTTTGGTTTCAGATTGATCCCATGTAATAGGAGACTGTGATAATTAATTTAGGAGACTGTGATAGTTAATTTAGGAGACTGTGATAGTTAATTTTATATGTCAACTTGATTAAGCCTCAAGGTACCCATAGATTTGGTCAAACATTATTTCAGGTGAGACTGTCTGTGACGATATTTCTGTATGAGATTAACATTTGAACCAGTATCTGGAGTAAAGCAAACTGTATACCCTAATGTGGGTGGGCCTCAACCAAACAGTTGAAGGCCTGAATAGAACAAAAAGGGTGACACTTCCATGAGTAGGAGGGAACTCCTAATTGCCTTGAACCCAGACATCACCTTTTTCCTCTCTTTAGTCTGAAACTGAAATATTGGCCCTTCCTGGGTCTTGAGCATGATGGCCTTCCGGGTGGAACTACAATGTCAGCTGCCCTGAGTTTCCAACATGCTAAATGCAGATTTTGGGATTTGTTATTTTCCATAATCTCTTAGCCAATTCTTTATAATATAACTAGGGGCCTGGTGCACGAAATGCGTGCACTGGGGGAGAGGGTTGTTCCTCAGCCCAGTCTGCCCTCTCTCACATATTGGGAGCCCTCAGGGGGTGTCCTACTGATGGCTTAGGCCTGCTCCCTGCACCCCTTAGGGAACGGACCTAAGCCATAGTCTGGCCTCCCTTTGTGGGAGGTGACTAGGCTAATCAGGGGAAGCCACCAGCCCAATCACCCCACTGCTGCAGCCACTGCCAGCCACCAAGGTGTTTTCATCAACACTGACTCCAGTCCCTTCACCATGAAAAAGTGACAACTTTCTTTAGGCATTTTCAAGATGTATCTTTCATAGGATATGAAATTTTTTTTCTTTTTTTTTAATCCTCACCTGAGGATACGTTTCCATTGATTTTTAGAGAATGTGGAAGAGAAAGGAAAAACAGAGAGAAATAACAAAGTGAGAGGAACATTTTGATTGGTTGCCTCCTGCATATGACCTGGGTCCCAGTCAGGGAGGAGCCTGCAACCTAGGTACATGCCCTGGTCAGAATTCAACCCAGATCTTGCAGTCAGCAGGCTGAGGCATTATACACTGAGCCAAACCGGCTAGGGCAGGATAAGACATTTCTTAGCCCTCCAGCAGTGGGCCTTCATTTTTTTTCTCCAGGAGTGTGGTGGAAAAACCCTAGATCACCTTTTGGATTCTTATTACCCAAGTTACTAAGAATATTACCAGTGGCATATAGGGAGCTTGGCCAATGAGTGGTAAGAAAAGGTGTTTCCTCTGTAGTTGACTCAGATCACCAGCTCCATCCCTGCCCCTCCAATCCCAGCTCCATCCCTGCCCAGGCCTATAACCTCTGGCCCAGGCTGAAGGCCTGGGCAGGGGATCCCCAGGCTCCTCCAATCTCAGGCTCCACCCTTGCCCCACTACAGCCTATGGTCAAGACTACAGGCCTGGGCAGAGGACCCCCAGGGCCTTGCATTGCCGACTCCGCCCATGCCCAGACCCCTGCCATTGCAGACTCTACCCCTGCCCCTCTGATCACTGGCTCTGCCCCTGCCTAGGCCCTGAGATTTCTGGCTCTGCCCCTGCCCCACTGTAGCCTCTGGCCAAGGCTACAGGCCTGAGCAGGAGACCCCCAGACCACTGCCCTTACCAGCTCCACCCTTGAGTCTCTGGCCAAGGCTACAGGCCTGGGTAGGGGACCCCAAGACCCCTGCTTTGCTGGCTCCACCCTTGAGCCTCTGGCCAAGGCTACAGGCCTGGGCAGGGGACCCCAAGACCCCTGCTTTGCCGACTCCACCAGTTCCCAGACCCCTGTGATCATAAGCTCCGCCTCTGTTCCTCCGATCACTGGCTCTTTCCCTGCCCCCTCCAATCACTGTCTCCGCCCTTGCCCATGCCTGAGGCCTCTGGCGAAGGCCTCTGGCCTGGGCAGGGGATCCCCCAGCCCCTCTGATTGCCTGTTCCACCCCTCAGGCCTCCTGCCTCCCCCACCACCTGCCTGGCTAACAGGCCTGACCACTTCAGTGGCGGGGCTGAGCCAGACTGGGTGCCGAAATCTTGTGGCTATGGGGGTGGCCATCTTTGTGATGGAGTGATGCCTAATTTGCATATTACTCTTTTATTAGATAGGATAACAAACAATGGATAGATAGATAAAGTCCTGGTCATCTATCTTTCTGCTATTTGTCATCTCTCTGTCTATCTGTTGAAACGTATATATGCATACACACTTTCATACCCTATTGGGTCTGTGTCCCTGGAGAACTTTGACTAATACAGAGACTTTTGCTCCTTGCACAGAAAATACAGATTTTACTACTGAACAGAAAATGTAAAACAAAAAATCTACTCCCATCATATAGGAGTGGCAAGTGTTTCAAAGAGCAGCTAATCCTATGGATGAATTTAGAATTCTGGCTTAACTGTGCATGTTGAAAAAAAGAAAAAAAAATGGTTGTCTTTTTTGAGTTTAGAAGGAAGTAACTTCATGGTGGATGAAAAACAAGAAATTTGACTCAGAAAACCTAAAGCATAATTTCACTTTTTTTGTAAATCATTACACTTATATTGTACCTTAGCAGAGTCAAAATAGATGGCAAAAGATGGAACATGTAGCAGAGAAAGGACCATGAGGGAATCCAAGCACTGATATTAGTGAAGCCACAACAAAGACCAAGGTACTGACCTCTGACCTTGTCACCGACCTCTGACCTTGTCACCTGACAGTCACTGGGAGCAGCCAATCTAAGGTCATAGAGAGGCAACTTGAAGATATCAGCACCATAGCTGCTGAGTAGGCTCCATTTGGATGAGTGATCCTGAGAATGGAAGGGTTATCCTGGGTGAAAGGAAGTCTTGCTCCTATTGAATTCTCTGATGGACACAGAGAAGACATGGATTTCTTGTGTTTTCAGAATGAAAGAAACATACCATATGCACAAAATGTAGGAACTAATAGTAATCCATTAATTAAATCAACGTGAAATGTCATCTTTTCTGGGAGTAGATAGAATCATTACAAAGATAGACGTAGTTGGAATCTGAAGAAGTAAATCACATTAGAAGAAATATGTTTCCAAAGTTGATAACTTGAAATTATATCTTTGAAGCTATAAGTAACATACAGAGATCATAGTAGTTCCAAGCATCAGTTTCCAAATTCAACAGAGATCAGACAGATAACTCAAACTAAAATGTTAGTATTAGTTTATTCCATATATTAGATCTGTTGTTGACCTCTCAGGCAACAATAGCATTTCATTCTGTATTACTGAAGGTTAAGAAAATGTTTTTCTATATTTCATCTTTTGGTCAAATAAACTACAGTATGGGAAATGACCTTGTATTATTGTTGGTCATATGAAATAATCAAGAGAATACATATATGCAGCTAAATGATTGTAACCTGAATTATCAATTCCTTTCTGTGAGGACAAGTTCTTTCTATCAACACACAGTCTTGTAGAGATTATTTAATATGCATCACACTACACATTACAGATGGGTTATTTGCTGAAAGTGACTATAAGTGTATTATTGAAGAATTAAATATGCATCTGAAAAAAATGGGGTAACATTGAAATTAATTATAGGTTACCCTAACTCCTATCTAAAAATGGATGAAAATAAAGAGAGACAAATTTAATAATATTTATAAAATATCTACTCTGTACCAGATATTATGTGCTTCTGATCTGTTTAATCCACAAACTGATAAAGTAGGCAATATTATCCACACTTTAGAGATGAAATCCAGATAAGACACAGAATATTAGTAATAAAGCAAATATTTGATCTCAAGTCAATCCACAATAATACTAAGAAATTTTATAAAGAAGATGAGACAAGAAAATGAGTTGGAGGTTAAATTACAAGGAACGGAGAAAGCAGGTCAGTATTAGCCTATTAACAGTTGTCTAAGAAGAATTCAATCCAGCACTCAATCTGACCCAGAGGGAAAACACCAGGAGGAAAATTGGGGAGGGGATGGGAGGTAAAAGAAAGTGATACATCCTTTCTGACTTAGAGGAACTGAAGTTATATAAAGACTTTGGAGATGTAATTGGCAGATTTCTCAGCTGGTGGGGGAGAGCAATAATTGGACCAAAGATTATATAAATAAAAATCTTTAAATGAAACTGATCAGGAGTGTGGGTCAGAATAATTACCCTCCAAAGTTGTTCACCTCCTACTTCTTGGCACTAATAAATATATTAACTTCAATGGCAAAAGAAACTTCGTGTGTTTTTTTGTTTGTTTGCTTTTAAAAAAAAATATTTCTATTGATTTCAGAGAGGAAAGGAGCTGGAGAGAGAGATAGAAACATCAATGATGAAAGAATCATTGATTGGCTGCCTCCTGCACACCCACCACTGGGGATCAAGCCTGCAACCCAGGCATGTTCCCTAACCTTTGTCCACAGGTAGATGCTCAACCACTGAGCCATACCCACTGGGCTAGTCATTTTATAATGACTTCATAGCAAAAATGTTTGAAGGATAAATGGATTATTAGCAGATTAAATGTCTTCAGTTTTCTTCACTATTTGTATTGATATATGTCTGTACACTTTCTGAATTCCTATTTGTTAGGGAATGAATTCTTGAACATATTTTCTCAATTGTTAGAATATAGCTACGTAATCAACTTATATTCCAAAATATGATCTGATATTCAGTTTCACAATTAGGACTTGAGGCTAATATTATGTGGCAGCCATTTTCAACCCTGATGGCAGATTAAAGTCTCCTGAAAACTTCTGTAATTATGATGCTGGTCTGCACCACAGACTAACTAGATCAGAATCTTTATGGTGAGCCTAGATATCTAATCTTTAAAAAAAATTTCCAAGTGATTTTAATGTAAAGCCAGGGCTAAAATCACCACTCTATAGTTCTCTGTTTTCCAAAGGGCTTGTTTTAAATTGAAACCAAGTTAGGTTTGTGCTATGGGTTTTGTGTTTTTGTTTTTTGTAGTTTATCCCAATTTTTTATAGTCATGGTTAACTGAGTGGGGGAAGAAAGAGATTTTCAGCACTCTTTTGTCATTGTAAAGTAAATAATATTTTATAAATTAATTTTGGTATAATAATTAAATAAATTGAGATTTAACTAAGTTATATAATGTAGAAAAATGCAATATTTTATAAGCTCCTCTATATTAATAGAAATCTTGATTATAGTGAACAATAATTTTTATCATGTCTTCCCACACCAAACTACTGATATTTATTCTAGGAGCTTAGTAAAAACAGAATGTCTGCTATGCAAACATAGCTTCCAAACCAGTCCCTTATCCCAAATTTCCAAATTCCCTTTCTCAGATTCCTTCTATTACACAGAAATAGATTCAGTACTCCTACCTTACAGTAATTCTTCTGATTTGAAAAGAATATGTCTTAGAGTTGGTCCATGAACCTATTTATTGCAGGGGTTGGGGGTTACTTGTTTCAGATGCTTTTTAAAAATAATTTACAAATGACCTTTGATTGTTATTTCCAACAGAGAAGACCTGGCCTTCCTGCTCTGAATTAAGAAAAGGTCATAACTGCTATTTCAAGCCTCCCCTCTCTTCTTCTGCTTCTTTTAGAAATTTATTATCAGCCTAAAGATAAAGTACTGCAGTCTTATGACACAAAGTTTGCAAAAAATCTCTGTACTTTTTTCCTCTACAGTGAACTTTGAATTTCAGCTCTATATTCTGTAAAACCAGATGTTTCCTTTAACTTTTTGCAGCTGTTTTATAGAAGACTAGATATTTTGCTTAAAATAATATTGTTTTCACTTTTGTTTGGGACATAGAAACATTAAAAATTTCAGTGTATTTAACAAAATTGTACTGAATTAAATTATTCTGTGCCCCTATGTTAAGCACCAGAAGACATAATTAAAGAAATTATTTAACATAAAAACTTAAATAAATATAATAGAAAATATCTTAAGACAAGGAACCATATAGTAAATAAGAGATAAGGCATGTGGGCAGGAGACATCACAGGAGAGTAACAGCGTGGTCCGGGTTAATTTTAAGTTGTTCCCTAAGGCCTGAGTATATATACAAGGCAATTTCTTTGTGCCAAACCCAGTGGAGGCCAAAGTTCACTTCCAACAGAAAACTATTTTTACAGTATTATTGTGAAATAGTTAATATACATCACTGTATAAGTTTAAGGCATAGTAGTATGATTTAATTTACATATATTGTGAAATGATTATCACAATAGATTCAGCTAACATCCATCATCTCAAACAGATACAAAAAAAAGAAAGAAAGAAAAAGGGGAAAAAATCTTCTGATGATGGTAACTGTTAGTATTTACTCTCTTAATGTTTCTGTATATCATACATCAGTGTTAGCTATAGTTATCAGGTTGATATCCCTAATAGTTATTTATCTTCTAACTGAAAGCTTGTAACATCTTCCAACTCCCTCTCCCCACACACTCCACCTCTGTCTGGTAACCACACTCTGATCTCTTTTTTCTATGAAGTGTTTTTTTGTTTTGTTTTGTTCTTAGATTCCACATATAAATGAGATCATGCAATGTTTTGTTTTTTTTCTCTTTGATTTACTTCATATAGAATAATGCCTTCAAAGCCTATATGTGTCACACATGGTATGGTTTCCTTAAAAAAAGTATTTTTGATGGCCTCCAAATTTATAACTTTGCTTTATAATTCTGCGATTTCTCCTCCTGGAGGAAAAACCATGTTCCCTTTGTCATATACATAAAAAGCCTGGGGTCAATTTTGACCCTACACCTCATCTCATGCATGTATGTAGCCATAAGGTGCTCTGAGAATGTTAAAAACGCTCTTCTACAGAACATAACAAAATAAAATTTATGCTGGCCACTTTAGTCACAGAAATACAAACCATAGCAGTATGTAGAGCCTTATGTTCCAGACGGTGATGAGTCACTGATGGAGTCTGTAGGGTCTAATTGCACATCTTTTCTAGATACATATAAAGCAGCGGTTGTGCAAAACAAGTGTTTTCTCTTAATTGTTTCTTCCAGGAATTTTAATATAAATAGAAGCATATTCTAAAACAAGCTTTGCTTTGAATCTAAAAACACCTTAGTGCTACCTAATAAAGGTCTACATTGACTGTCTATTTGGAATGCTGCTACAAGACTATGCAGTAAAAATAAAAATGTTATAGCCTTAGATTCCCACATTGTTCTATTGAAAAAAAAATATCAACTGTGTTTACATAGGTTATGCAATCTATATCAATGTTAGCTATAGTTACCATATTGATACCCTAGTTCTTATTTAATTTATAACTGAAAGTTTTATACGCTTTGTATATATAAATTTTATTTAAGGCAATGTTAAAATGAAGTAATTCATACTTGTATTAAAAGTTGTTATGATGGTCTCTTCTGTATTTCCCACAGTTCCACTGACCAGGTATTATTCTGAAACATTTTGGTTTTATAGACAGTGAGAAAGAAAACAGCAAGATTATAACAAAGGGACCTCTAAGCTCCAACAAAATGTGTATACTATCCAAACTCTACACTAATTTCTTATTTTTTTCATCCTATTACAGTATTTAAATTTAAGTTCTCCCATTTAAGTTTAACCTTTCCTAGAGTTCAGTTGGGAGCTATTCAGTAAACATTGGCTGGATAAATTTTTTGATGAATGAAGGTTCTTTTTCATACTTAAGAAACTTACAGTATCAACTATCCTGTCAACTCTCTGATAGGTCCATTCTTCTGTTTCTCCTGGCTCCCTCTCCTTAGCATTTGCTGAGTCTTGAAGGTATTGAGAGAAAGAGGGAGCAACAGAAACCGAAGCAAACTCCTTGTCTACCCTCTTTACAGCTCTTTCATCTCCAACAAAATAAAAATTCTCGTGTTTCCTGACTCCCTTCTTTCATAGTCTTCCATTGACTTACTTCCCCAACTCTACCATATGGTTCTTGTCATGTCTTCACTGAAGGTATTTTCCAAAGGTTGACAATGATCTCCAGATAGTAAAATTGAAGACTCCTTTCAATTACTCATTATATTTCATCACTTTGCAAATACTTGACATCGAGGATCCACTATGATATATTTACGCTTTTCCATAATACTACATTCTCCTCAATTCTTCATTTTTTTTGGCTGCTCCTTCACCACATCCTTTATTTAAACAAAATCATTACATATTGAAAATTCTCAGGGCTCTATTCTTGTCTTTTTTCTCAGAGTTGGCTGTTTCTCTGGGCTAGAGTTCCTCAGCCTTGGCACTATTCACATTTTGGACTAGAAAATTATTTGTGAGGGCTGTTCTGCATATTAGAAGGTGTTTAGCAGAATCCCCTCTGTCTACCCACTAGATGCCATAGATGCCATGAGTGTGCTCTCCTCCTGTTATAATAACCAAAAACATCTACTTTGTCAAATGTGCCCTCAGTGGCCAAACCACCCCCAGAGGAGAACCACTGTTCTAGGTGATATTGCAGTTCATGGTTTCTCTTACTACTCTATAACCTAAAAGCTCTTGATTGATATCCATCCTATGTTTATTTCTCAAGCTATCACAATCTCAGTTTCTTCACTAAGTAGGCCTCATATTAAACTAATGATTGAAAAGGTCAAAATTAAGCTAATTATGCCCCCACCATCATACTGTTCCTCTTCCATTTGTGAGCCTCATCAAATGGGCCCATCCGGACACTTGGAAGAAACATTGGAATAAATGCCCTATTAAAAACAATCACTATTTCCTGTGGATTGTAATTCTGAAATTTTTCTCAGAGCCAACCAGTTCTTCCATCTCTACTGATACCAGTCTAATCCAGACCACCTTCTAATCTTCAGGGACTGTGGTAGCTCACCTCAGGCACTCCTCTGCTTCTTTAATTAATTCTCCCCATTGAAGTAAAAACAATATATTTTTTAAAAAGGTCATGTCATTCTCTTGCTTAGATTTATTTTTAATTTTCCTATTATCTTTACAATAAAGAACAGAAACTGTTTCAAATCCTGAAGGATCTGGTCCCTGCCAACTTCTCATCATTTTTTTTTAAATCTCTACTCTTCCCCACTTACTGTTTGTTTCAGCTTATTGACCTTCTATTATTTTACTGAATCTGCTTTGTTCTTTCTTGTCACAGGTCTATTGTGTGAAATGACATTCTACTGTCAACATTGATCCAACTACTGTGGAACGCCTTTGTGGTGGGCAGACTCAGATCCTCACTAACGTTTATTCCTAATTCCTGAAACCGGTACGTATGCTAGGCTTTAAGGCAAAAGGGAATTGGGGCTGCAGGTAGAGTTAAGGTTGCTAACCAGCTGACAGTAGGTAAAGAGATTACCCTGGAGTATCCAGCTGGGCCTCATGTAATCACATTTCCATAAATATGGAAGGAGGACGAAGCTCGCACAGTGATTGTGAGAAGGAGCTGGTTCATCATTGCTGGCTTGTAAAATGAACGGGAAATATCAACCAAGGAATCGAGAGTCTCTTAATGATGGAACAGCAAGAACAGGAATTATCTTCTGGAGTTTCCAGAAGGACCAGAACTCTGCTGACATGGTGACTTCAACTCAGTAAGAGCCACGGGGGACTTCTGACCTACAGAACTGTAAGACACATTGGTATTTTTTAAGCCACTAATTTTGTAGCGACAAGTTACAGATGCAATAGGAAACTAACATGCCCTGTTCCCCACACCCACCTAATTTGTTTTCCTTCTTCACAGTCTTTCTTATATTACCTTTAGTTACATATTCAGCGACTCCGCTTTAGTAGTCTGTGCGCCAGTGAAAACCGTTTTATTCTTGTTTACTTCTACTTCTCAGAAAGGAGTACTTGGTGAGTATTTTCAGGATGAGTGAACAATGAAAAAATAATTTGGTTTAGGCTCTAATTTTGCCCCTGTCATATCACATAAACTTCTGCCTCCTGTATTTTACTGGCTTATGATAAAACAAAACAAAACAAAAACATGTCCTCTCTTTGTTTCAGTATTATGCCGAAACTCAACGAAATGAAGTATGGGGAGTAACTTCAAAAGCCTGAAAGCACCATATAAATCTAAATTATTTGCAGTGGATAGCAAACACAACAGTAAAATCAATATGTTTAATGAGTAAGCACCATTAACGTTTGAATTTAATGATAGAAAACTGGTTAGTGCTTAGACGGTTTAGACAGAGAAAATTAACACTCTGCATCGTGAACGTACTTCTCTACTGAAAACAGACTTCAGGAATGAGGTGGTGAGGGGGGATAGGAATAAAACTTAGTAGTATTCACTAAGTATATATTTGTTATCAGAAAGTTTCACAAAGAACTATGATGATAGAAACTCTAGAAAACCTTTGTGACAGGAAACTACTCTATATGAATATGCTGTGATACCTTGCACACGCCATCATTCCAGTGAGTATAACCTCCCCCCACCCAACCCCAATCCCAAGTTTTATTTGTAGGCTGCTCACCAAGTAGTTGAGTTAGCTCTTTGAAATCGGGTTCAGTTCACTGTTCTTTGTAAAAATTGGTTTTAAAATTTGAAAATTGATTTGAGGAACATATCTTGTTTAGGTGGGTTTTTAATTCAGGAAAATGTTAAGGCAATCTTGGTTGGTAATGTTCTAAGAGGAATAATTCTCTATAAACTGTGAAGTCAGATACTGGAGAACTGAAAAGGTTAAAAGGGGAAACTGATTGCAATAAACTGCAGGGAGCAGCTGCCTGTCCTTGTCGATAACTGCAGGTAGCACCTGCCACCTTTAGGCCTGGCGGAACAAAGGGAAGTGGCCAGGGTTATTATGATTTAGAAACTTGGAGGAAAAGTCTTGGGGAGCTGAAACTCACCTCAATGAGGAGTGTGTGTTGGCTGACTGGTATTAGGCTCTCTGAGTTCCAGAAGGGTCCCTGAGGGACTGTTCCCAGACCTCTGAGGCTGGTTACTCCACACCTGATGCTGACCCCTCCCAGGAGCAGGATGATTCTGGTTCTGCAAGGGCTGGAAAATATCAATCTGGAGCCCATGGTGGCTACTGGCTAAACCACTGTTTCCTGGGTGGGTTTTGCCAGGGAGTTACTGACAGGAACAGGAAAGAGTCAATCCCTCCACCAACCCTGTGCTATCCTCCAGCTGCCCATCAGGCTGAGCCTCCGTGGTTAACAGGAAATTGTAGCGGTAGTCCAGCAGCATAGAAACTGTGGAAGGTTGGCTCTGACAGTGGTTTAATAAGCAGCACAGCAACTCGAGGTGCAGGAAATCTGAGAATGAGTGAGGTAAGATTTTAGATATCTTTCCGACACTATGCTAACAGTATGTTACAGAGCCCATGACCCCCGCCCCCTACACAGCACCTACACTGCTCTGCTTTTAGAATCCTAGGACAGTCTGGCAGTTTGGCCTGGCATGGTGGGATGCTCCTCACGCATGTGTCCTTCTGCTGGGTCTATTTTTTTTCTGTTAGAATGAAAGCTCTGAGACAGGGCAAGTGCCACGTTTTGATGGAAATAAAGAACCAGAAAAATTCTCGCCACTGTTGCTTTTAAATTTTGCGACTGTTTTCCCCCTCTTTCTCCTTGAAGGCTCAATAGCACTTTTTTTTTTTTTTGATGGGAGGAAATAAATATAAGAGGTTATTGATTTCCTTTTTTAGTTTGGTTTCTGGAGTATTTGTTGCCATAGCAACTATTCTGAGTCTAGGGTCAGAACTCCCCATATAATATCCTGAACTTGGCCCTGCTATGGGCCAATGTGCTCATTTTCTGAGTCTTTTATTCTCTCCAGGTTCTGTGCATTCTCATGGGACACTTTAAGTATTGATTTTTCAAAATTAAAATGTTCATTCTTATATCTTCATGCTGAAAGTCTGTCTTCTACAGGTTTTTCTTATAATGAATCTCTTAGCGCTGTAAGTTGTTTTCTATTGACTTTAACATTCTATGCTACTATCTTTTTAAATTTTGGTACGCTGTTTTTTATTTTTTTTCCTGTGTTTATTTCTAGATTTCTATTTTCACCTCAAACCTTTTATCTCTCATAGGTGGGGCACAATGTCTAGGTTTTTCACAAACAAGCTATTCTCAGTATGAGCTAAGGCTAAGTTGGTGGCACTCACAGGGGTTTCTCATTCTCCCTTTAATTACCTGTTCCACAGCCAGTCAGTCTAAATCCTTTACCACCTCCTGTGATCGCCCTTAGAGGATTCGGCTTGACCCTTCGCTCCCCACCTCTGTCCCCTTGTGATGGAAATGTCCAATGAAGTGGGGTTCTGGCTTTGAGGGGGATTCTGTCGAAGGGTATGGCATATGGTAAAATGACCTTTGTTCAAAATGCTCCTGGAAAATCCTTCAGGAAAATACCTTGATAGAGATGAATGAACATACCTCTAATGCAGTCATGGGTGTTTTATTTCCTGATGACAGTCAAGAACTTTCTCCAGTTGAACAACAGAAAAAGGACTAGGCATGAAGTTTGAAACCTTGCAACATTTCATAAGTCTATGTTTAAACAATGAAATTGCAACCCATATGTCAAGGTGATCACACCATGAGGGGCATGTACTGAACAAATAATGGATTCCATCGTTTAAATTAACATCTGATTCTACAATAGTGTATGTCAGTGATTTTCAACTGATGTGCCACAAGAACTTTTAAAACACGCAAAAAGGGATACTGACATTTTTCTCCTTAGGTTGTCAAAAAATAAAATAAAAATGACAACAGTCAACACAACAATAGCCACCCAGTGTGAATGAATCAAAATGATACTTTTTTTATCTGATTGGCTAAAAAATATGTTTTGATGTGCCACAGATTTTTACTAGTTTGTGGAAAATTGCTGGTGTCTGTGAATAAAATGATCTCTTTCCAGTTATTTACGCTAAGCCTTGAAGCCTAGTGGTCCAACATAGCCAGAGATTTTTTTTTCATCTTTTAGGAAGGGAATTGCTAACTTCTAAAGGTGGAATCAGCAGGTATTTGTGAGCTGGGGGTGATGTAGGAGCCACCTGTGGGACTCAAAATCATCAGAACAAAGTGGTGATCCGAACAGTCCTTTGCTCCTCACTCTACTGCCCTTCTGCTAACAGGCAGCTGGCTTCCCAGTTTTTATCAAGTACAGAGACGTAGGAGTCTGGTCTCAGGATGACGTGAGATGTGAAACTTCATCAGGTGGCTACTTGAACTTCCTGGAGTTGCAAACACACACCTGAGCATCTTCAACCACCATCTGTTTCCCACGGGGCTCTAAAGGCTTTGAAGAGAGGCAAAGAGTGCCACGCAATTTCATCTCGGGAGGATTCTAGATCGGCCAGAAGTGCAGCAGCTTGAGGAGCCTCGGCTGCCTTCCCTGAAGGTTGCGAGAGCTTCCACCTGCGATCATCTTGCAGCAGCTGCTCTTCTAGCTTTACCCACCTTGAAGTCGCATTACAGCTGATAGGGCTTCAGTGAAAAGCTGAGACTTACAAGCAGTTGGGTCAGGTAGAATAGTCCTGGTCTGACTCCATTTCGGATAATCCTTTCAACACTTCCTTGTATTTTTACTGCACTCTCCTTATTGCTGTCCTCCCTCCCCCGTCTGGACAGTTCCAGCTGTCTTTCTGGAATCCAGGAGAATTGGAGTTGCAGATAGTGTCACATTAATCCCCAGGCTTCAGTTTCTTGGGATAAGCTCCTGGGGCAGGAAAGGGAATCTCTAGAAAGGGGGGATTGACGCCTTAGGAAGCATATGGAAAAGGAGCTGTGCCTCATTCTGCAACCTACTCACATAACCTTTCTCACGAATAAGGCCAATTAAGCTAACTTGGTCTTGAAAAAGCTCAGTTACTCTTTTTTTTTTATGGCTTCTGTTCACACAGAACAAATACCTCAGAGGAACCAACAAAAAGCTGGGTAGGTTATTACTTTTAAAGGTCATTCTAAGTGGAGAACATATTACTCAAAACTTAAGTGACATGTTCACCTTAATGCTTCAGGGAAATGCCAGGCACAATCAGGCTGTGAATACAGGCATTCTCTTGGCAACGTTCTCTATATTTACTAATAACTATTCTACAATTAAAAGTACCAAAAAAATAGCCCAGCCAGTGTGGGGCAGTGGTTGAGCATCAACCTATCAACCAGGAGGTCCCAGTTTGATTCCCATCTGATCAATGATTCTCTCTCCTCCTTGATATTTCTATCTCTCTCCATCTCTCCCTTCTTCTCTGAAATCAATAAAAATATATTTTTTAAAGTATGAAAAGTAAAAACAAATGAAGTCATTCACTACTTTTGGTGTAAGAATTTGGTGTGATGGCATGAGGGAGGCAGCTTTACTTGAAGTCATCGTAAATGGTAGGAACAGATAACAATGGGAATTGAAAGATAATATAAACCTGCCACCCAAGTAAGATTTTCTTTTAGATTTACAGATTTTTAAAAAATATGGGAGACCTTTTAAAAATCTGTTAGTATGATCCTCTGCCTTTTTTTTTTTTTTTTTTTTTACACCTTACTCTCACCTATAAACAACATCAGGGAACAATTGAAAAGAGTAGTATGTGTTCTGTGTTCTCTGGACAAGCTTCTAGGTCATAGAATTTCCAACCAATCCCCAACAAAAATGTATCTGGCTATCCATTTCCACTAAAATGGGAAAAATAACTGATGAGATTTCTACAGTCAAAACTTTGCCATTCTGAGTCTGATTTATAGTCAGCTGGTGTTATTCATGCAGAGCATTAAAAATGCATGAACTTCTGAGTGCTCATCCATTCATTTTTATAGATGCCACTGGGCTTCAGCAGTGTCTCATCAATGGCTATTGCAAATGATCCAAGACATTGTAGTTTTTATTTCTGACCCAAAGTGAGACGATATCTTATGACCTTATACTTTTGAGGTTTGAAAAAGGGAGAATTTTTTCAAGTAGTAATGGTTTTCCAGCTAAGACAAGACAAAATAAAGATCTATAAATTTCCCCATTTCATTATGATGAAAGGTTAATGATTTCCATTTGACTGCTGATAATATATGAAACAGAGCTTGTGACTCATGTTTGAAGTGATTCATTGAGGTCTCATAAGGTAAGAAACCCTCGACAAATATGGTGTTAGTACATTTCTTGAGCTCTTAGGATGTGTCAGCTGCTGCACTAAATTCTAGAATCACTCCAAAAATCCTAGGATGAAGATAATATTATTTGCTCTGTTTTATAGAGGGACATTTACATTTAAAGTATTACAGACATAGGAATTGGCAGAGCCAGGAATCAAACCCAGGTCTGTCAGTCATAGAAATAACCTTTTTTTATTTAATTTTTTTCATCCTGGATTGATATTAAAAATGTATCAAGCAGTCCTACTGTTTGTTACAGAGGAGCTTACAATACGAATCCTAAGAGTCTATAAATTTCGTGTTAAATTTTCTATAGAATTTTATAAATTGTTCCAATAAGATGTTACCAATTTATTACTTCCTATTCCAAAACCACTCTTCAATTTCTGCTTTAACACACTGAATGGCAGGAGCTCCTTTAAGGACTTTGCATCTAGCGTGATGTTAAGGTTTCTCCACGTAAGTCCCTGCAGGGATATGGCAGGAGGAAAGGGCTTCTGTTGGAGTTTTTAGAGGCTGCACCTTTGGTCGGTGGTGTGGGTGAGAGGACATTCTCTGATGCTCTATCCCAGGAATACATATATGATGTGTGGCCTGGCCTGCCTGATCACAGAACCCCCCTCGCCTGCATCCTCCACATCCCCATCATATCCCGAGAGCCTTCACCAGGAGGCATCTGCTGTAACTTGCACTCTCTCATGCTTCAACATGGGTGCATCCAGTGGAATTAAGCATTTAACTAAAACACACATCCCAAAGAGAGATAAATTGACTTGACCACTTTCATTTAAAATGTTATCTCTTAACCCACCTCCGGATTCAGGGTGAAGGGAGGCCCAGACCTCTCCCTGGGGTAAGCAGGGTTATGGTGTTAAATTCTGGGGCTTTGTCACTTCTCTTGGGAGTAAATTGGCTGACAGCATTCGAGCTGAAGGAAAGATCTGGCCAGGCCAGTGCTCCCTATCCTACAGCCCTTCTAAAAACCAGTGGCTCCGTCTCCACCCACACCAGGGCTCCCAGCAGCCCCAGCGTGCTGGGTTGCCTGCTCACAGGCATGTGCAACTGTGCCTGGAGAATCTTTCTGTTTGTCAGTTGACTACATACCACCTGTGACCTGGACTACCCTAGTGAAGTTCTCTGCCATATGGTGGGTTGTTAGGACACCTTCTCCAATGAGGTCTGAGCCTTGCCTTGGAGAGAGGAACCACATTTCAAATTTGTTCTTCCTAGGTCTAACTCTCTGTCAGCAGTAGGGAATTTGTTAAAATTCTCTTTTCATCTTATAGTTATTCTTTTATGATAATTTTTAAATTGTTGACATTATTACAGATGGCCCCAATTCCTCCCCTCCGTAATTTCACTTTTTATGTTAAACGTTCCCTGTTTGTAAATTGCTTTGTGGTTTCTGTCTCTTGATTGGATGTAGATTGATACAGATAGTAAACAGGAAGCAGATAGTGTGGGTTAAAAAATGATAACACAGTTCCTTATTCTTCTCACCCTCTACTCCATGGCTCTATGGAAATATGCATTAGCTTAAATTTTACTGTTTTTGTTTGTTTTTTGCCTAACTGATTTGGCTCAGTAGATAGAGCATCAGCCTGTGGACTAAAAGGTCCCAGGTTTGATTCCGGTCAAGGGCATGTACCTGGGTTGCAGGCACATCCCCAGTGGGGAGTGTGCAGGAGGCAGCTGATCGATGTTTCTCTCTCATCGATGTTTCTAACTCTCTATCCCTCTCCCTTCCTCTCTGCAAAATATCAATAAAATATATTTTAAAAATTTTCTGGTTTTTGTTTAGAAAAGTTATAGTGAGATTTACTTCTTCCTAAAATTTTAGTAAAATCAATTTCATGAAAGAAACTACATTCTAACAGACAATCAGTGCATAAAACCTACATTTCTTTCTTCTGCTGTTTAAGCATCTTTACTAGAGTTTTCTGAGCTGATTTCTTTTAGATCATGGGAAAGCATGGCAAGGTTTTCTTTTAAACAGATAGTATAACAAGTTGACAGACAAATTAGTGAGTGGTATAGCCAAAATAGGAAATAATATAGCAGCTATTTCCAAGAAGTTAAAAGCTAGGCAATGCCTCATTTCAAACGTAGAGAAGTTAATTATGCTGAGGTGGGAATGATAAGATATGAAGTGATCAAATAATCATAATGGCTGGTTGAGTTGTTTGCAGTTTGTGCAATGTTAAGTTAGATATGCTTATTAGACACCCAGTTGGAGATGTTACGTAGGCAAAAGATACTCAAATAAGGAATTAAAGGTAAACATACTGTCTAAAGATTATCACTTGGGGGGTGTCATTGTCATGAAGTGATTGACATTACTTAGGGGGAGAGTTCACATATAAAAAAATAAAATAAGGGCATGAAGCGTAGCTGTGGGAAACTAATATTTAGACACTGGCTTGTGTAACTCAGTGGTTGAATGTTGACCTGGGAACCAAGAGGTCACTGGTTTGTTCCTAGTCAGAGCACATGTACAGGTTGCCAGTTCTATCACCCAAGTAGGGGTGCATGCAAGAGGCAGCAATAGGTGATGTTCTTCTCTAATATATATATATATATATATATATATATATATATATAGTCACTGTGATGCGCACTGACCAGGGGGAATGGCACTTAGCCAAAAGCCCTGAGCTGGACTCATGGTTGAAGAGCACAGCAGCAGTGGTGGCAGAAGCCTCTCCTACCTCTGCAGCAGCACTAAGGATATCTGACTGCTGGCTTAAGCCTGTTCCCCAGGCCTAAGCTGGCAGTCAGACATCCCCTGAGGGCTCCTGGACTGTGAGAGGGTGTAGGCTGGTCTGAGGAATGCCACTCCCCCACCCCTACACCAAGTGCATGAATTTCATGCACAAGTCCTCTAATCTAAACTAATAAAAGCGAAATATTAAAATTAACCGTTTCTCCGAGACAGGGTAAGCCACGACCACCAGCCACTCAGAGCGGCTGTATGCAAATTAGC